>VXAZ01000803.1:1185923-1201998 GCA_013399875.1 Gymnorhina tibicen
TTATTATTATTATTATTATTATTATTATTATTATTATTATTATTATTATTATTATTTCCCTAGCTCTGTGCAGGTTGAAAAGGGCTTTTCCCTCCCCTCTGATCAGGGAGCAGGACGGGAACGGCTCGGGGCTGTTCCCTGGGCATTTTGGGGGCCGGAGGGAGAGCAGAGGAGCCGGGAGGATGAATCCCAGGCCGGGCCAGGGGTTGTGAGGAATTCCGAGAGGCTGGAGCCTCCCAGAAGTGCTGAGCCCCCTCCACCCTTGTTCCACGCCTGCCTCGTTTGATGCTTTTTGGCAGAGGGTCCACGAGGGCACCGCCAGCCACGGAGGAGAATAAATAAAGAAAAATCAGCATAAAAAGAGATTTTTACTGCGAACAACAGAGCAGAAGCCCCGGAGCGGTGTCGGAGCAGCGGCTCCCGACGCCTCCAGCAGCGCTTGGGGAAATCGTGCGCGGAATCTTGCGGCGTCGAGGCCCGGGCGGTGCCAGGGGGCAGGGCTGGGGCTGGCAGGAGCACAGACGCGGCCCTTTAACGCTGCCAGGCTGATGCCCTGAGTGACCGCCCGGGACTCGGCGCTGGCAAAGCGGCTGCAGCCCGCTGGGCGCCGGTGTTGGATGAGGAGAGACGGGAAAAGAGGGCTGGGGAGCAGGGAACGAGGGCTGGGGAGCAGGGAACGAGGGCTGGGGAAGGGGGAAGAAGGTCTAGGGATGGGGAAGGAGCTGCTGGAGAGGGGGAAATGAGGGCTGGGGAGAGGGGAACGAGGGCTGAAGAAGAGGGAGAAGGGGCCAGGGGCAGCACGGTTGTCCTCCCGCTCCTACCCGCCCGCTGTGGGGGCTGCTGGGGGACACCTGGCTGCACCCGGTGAGCCTCAGGGTGTGACCCAGCTCCCACCCATCCCACGGGTGTCCCAGAGCTCCTCAGCCCCTGCCGCGGAGCCCTGGCTTTGCAGGGGTTGCTGTTTCAGGGGTGGGTTTGGTTTTTTTGGAGCTGCTCCTCCGAGCTCCGTCTCCTCCCTTCGCTCCGTGCATTGGGCTTGGCTCTGGGCACTCCGGGGTTCTGCATCTCCTCGGGCTCCCTGGAGCCAGAGCTCTGCTCTGCTCAGCCGTGCCCAGCTTGGTTCCTGCGTTCCCCGGTGCCCACAGCTCCAGGTTGAAACACTGGCACCGAGCAGGGAAAAGCTCCTGGTCCGTGTTTGCCCCCGGCTTCATGGGCAGCCCGGAGGAGCGGCCGGGGCTGGGGCCGAGGGCTGGGAATGTCGGAGGAGCTCGTGCAGAGGGACAGGAGCAGCACTCGCCTCGTGTGACACGCTGGGGACCCCGTCCTGGTCCTGCTGCTCCCTCTCCCCAGAGCTGCAGGCGCCGCGGTGACGGGGCAGGAATTCCATCCCCGGGGCAGGAATTCCATCCCCGCGCCAGGCAGGGTCAGGGTGCTCCATCCACCTCCGTCCCTCCTGCCCCTGTCCCTTCTGGCTGCTCCGCAGGAGCTCTGCATCGGCTTCCCTCGGATTTATGGCACTTCTTGTAGGAAGCGATGCCTTTCGCCTGCTAAATTCCCAACATCTCCCTGCTCTCCCCAGGGCTCAGCTCCGTGGCTTGACTGACACGAAAGCGTTCCAGCACCGCAGACTGAGAGAGACAAATGAGCAATTTGCCGGGAAATTATCCCTTGGGATTCCTCCTCTCTCCAGTCGGTTTAATTGGGTGAGCTCGGGGTGGCTTTAATTGTGGTGCTCCGAGCGCAGCCTCACCCCCTCCTCACTTTTGTGGCTCCCATCTCCCTCCTTCCCATTTATCTTCCTCCTCCTCCTCCTCCAGCATCTCCCCTCCTTGTTTTTTTTCCCCCAATATCTCTTGGAAATGGTGACAAGCTGAAACGTTCGAGTCCCTCATGGCTGACAGGTTCTTTAAGGCTTCGGTGCTTCTCGGAGGGTGATGAACGGGGCTGGGGCATCCTTTGGGCTCCCCGGGGATTTGGGATGGCTGTGGCAGGGAGCACAGAGCCGGCTGCGTTCCAGAGGGGCATCCCATGGGATGAGGGCTGTGTGTTCACCTCCTTGCCCTCCTGCTTTGTGGCCAGCACGTCCCAAACGTGTCCCAGGGCAGCTGTGACGGCCCAGGGCGGCACTGGGAGCTCCTGGTCGCGGCTGGAGCCTGGAGGATGCTCCTTTTCCCTGCTCCTGCTTCCCAAATTGCTCATCCCTTTTAAAGGGCTCGGGGAGCATCTGGGGCTCGTTGGCACTCGGCACCTGTGGGGCACAAACTGCACCCACTGAAGGCGTCCTGGCTTTTGTGTGGGCTCATCCCAGAGTTACCTTCAGGGCGTCTTAGGGGCCGCATTCCCATAAAACCGGAAGCACTGGGAGCGTCCAGGGTGCTCCCAGAGAATCAAAGGACTTGCCTGGAGGGCTGGGGGTAGAGCAGGGGGCATGGAGAGAAACGTTCAGAGTCCATCTCCACTCCTTCCCAAGAGGCCTCGAGTCTTGTCCCCACCATCCCCCTCCTCCCTCCCCACCTTTCCCAGGAGCTTCCCCCCTGTCCCAGCCCAGCCTGGCTGCTGCCCGTGGAGGCAAAGCTCATTTTTGGGGAGTTCACAGCGTGTTCCAGCTCAGTGCCTGGGTTTTATGCAGCGCATGGAAACGAGGGAGTGAGCAAGCCCAGCCCCTGGCCAGGGAACAGCAGGTTTGTGGCTCTCTCGTGCTCCCCAGGGACCCAGCACAGGCATCCGAGCAGCGCACGGTGACGAACGAGGGATAATTCCAAACGGCAGCTGAGGCCCAAATCCTGGCGGTGATAAACACATAAACTAGTTAAAAATAAATAGATTAGCCGAGGATCCCCTCGTAACGCTCTTTAAACTCTAACATCTGTTCGTAATAAATAATTCAGCCGTGGATATTAATGAGAGGAGGCTGGGCTGGGTGGGGAGGCTGCTCAGAGCTCTGTGGGGACGTGAGGTGTCCGTGGGCTTCCCTGGGGGCTTCAGGTGTGTCCTTGTGCCTCCCTAGGGACTTCAGGTGTGTCCATGTGCTTCCTTGGGGTTTCAGGTGTGTCCTTGTGCCTCCCTAGGGGCTTCCCTGGGGGCTTCAGGTGTGTCCTTGTGCCTGCCTAGGGACTTCAGGTGTGTCCTTGTGCTTCCCTGGCGTTTCAGGTGTGTCCTTNGCCTAGGGACTTCAGGTGTGTCCTTGTGCTTCCCTAGGGACTTCAGGTGTGTCCATGAGCCTCCCTGGGACCCGCTGGAAGCCACACACGTGTCCGGGTGTGTCCCAGCTGGCAGAGACACGAGCGCGGGGGTGGAGGAGCTGAGAGCCGGGCGCACGCAGGGTGACACTCGTGCCCTTAGCGTGTCCCTGCTCCTGCCCTGCGGCACATCCGGATCCTCGGGAGCAGCCACGCGCAGCCCCCGTGGTGCGGGATCCCTGTGGATTTGGGCATCCCGGAGCCCGCAGCCTTTGGGACGTGCACCCCGCGGGCACGGTCGGGGCGGGATGAGCACACGTGCGTTTTCTGCCATATCCCTGCGGGATCCGGGGAGGAATTGGGGATCCAGCCTCCCCCCGGGCTGGCCGGCCCCTCCCCTGGCCTGTCCGCAGCAGCAGCAGGGGCTGTCACAGCCCGGTAATCGCTGGGTTCCTCCGGTTTTAATCAGCACCAGCAGCTGCTGTGCCCAATGCACCAGGGGCTGCTCCTGGCACGTGCCTGGCAGCCCAGGGCCGGCTCCGCGCTCGGCTGGAGGAGCCAGCTGGACCCAGACCAGGCCCGGGAGTCAGAAACGCTCGGGGGGGAGCAGGGGGCACCGGCAGCTCCAGACAGGGCTGGGGAGGAGGGCTGCGGCCAAGGCTCCCAGCCAGGCTGCCGGTGGTCCTCGGTGCCCACGGCATCTCTGGGATTGCCGAACCTTCCCGGTGGGTGCAGCAGGAGAGGAGCCCAGCTCCCAGTTTAACCAGTTCCGCACTGCTCCTGCAGGCAGGGGCAGAGAGGGAAGGGGCAGAGGCCAGCGCTGGCACATGGGCTCGGGGAAGGAGCCCCGTGACCCGTCCCTGGAGCAGCAGCCATGCCAGCCTCTGCGTTTGATGGGATAAGAGGGAGAGAAGAGGACAGGAGAAACCATGGAAGGGTTTTAATCCTGCCCATGAACCTCTGGGAAGGACCCAGACCTGGGAGATACAGTGTGGGCAGGAGGGAGAGGGACTTTGCGAGTGGCTGTCACCTCCTGCCTGGTCTCAGTTCCCAGCTGCCGCCTCCACCCTCCAATCCCTGCTGCTCCACCCTCCACCAAAATATCTCCCTGAGCTCCCGAGGCCACGATGAGGTGCTGGGCTCATTAATCACCCCCTCCCATCGGTGTCTGCCCAGGAATTAAACTCATCTGTCACTGCTGCCCTGTTCCCAGCCGCCCCTCGCCCGGCCCGCTCCTCTCGCAGGGCTCACGGCTCGTGGCTGCCCCGAGGCCGGTGTGTCCCCTCGTCCCCGGGCACCGCGGGCCTTGCTCTGCCTCCGTCTGCTTGGAAATGCCCTGGAGCGTGCACAGAGCTGTTTTCTGTCCCCTCCCTGTGTCCCGTCTGAGTTTGGGACCCCAGACCTGGCTGTGCTCAGAGGCAGCCCCGGACACTGATGCCCGAGGGCTGGACAAGGCTGGGGCGACACTTTCACCCCACTGAAGCCACCACCACTCTCCCATCCTCCTTTTCAAGCCTCTTCCATCCTCCTTTTCCCAGTTTTTGGGTGTCCATTTGTCCTGAGCTGTCCCCCAGCCCATCCCCGTGTCCCTTCCCTGCCCCGGGCCCCTCAGCCCCGGCGCTGGCGGAGCACAAGGTCCCTTCCCAGCCCCCTCCACCCCCACGTGCCGCTGCCTCCACACGCTCCCTGAATCCTACTCTGCTCCAGCTTCCAGCACGGCCCCGGGAATGCTCCTGGGAACGCTCCGGCAGCCGGCGGAGCTGCTCGTTAATGAGCCTCCTGTCCCTGCCGAGCATCCCGGCAATAACACACGGCCCTGCCTTTTAACTACCTGCGAGTAATCACTCAGGCTCCAATAAAACGGGAAGGAACAAGCCCCTGGCCGTGTTGTTGGCAATCATTTTCCTGGCTGTTAACCTGCTCCCCTGCTCTCATTTTCTCCCCGAGAAGCCCCAGATGCGGTGGGAAGGGGCCGGCAGCCGAGCGCGGCCGCGCATCCAGCGGCCCCTGCTCCTCCCTGCCCACCCCCGTGCCGGATTTGGGGGCACAGGAGGTTTGTTTATCCACCTGGGTCTGTGCAGGAGACCCACCCCACACCCAGGCGCTGAGCACAGCGCGCAGATTGCTGCGAAAACGCCGCAAAATGGGAACGACTGCGATTAGGATTTTCTGTCAGCCCTAAAAATCCCGTCTGGGCCCGGGGAACGCGGTCCCAGCCCTGGAGCAGCGCCCGGCACGGGGAAACGCGGTGCTGCCTGCGCCGCCAGCCGCGCTGGCTCTTCCCAGGGGACGCCTGTTTTCCTGTAAATCCCGACACGCCAAAAGCCTCTCCCCGACGGGAGCCGAGCGCCTGAGCCCCGCGCAAAGCCCCGAGGCTCTCCGGCTTAGCGTGGCGAATGTAATGTTCTTAGTCAGCCTCATCGCGGCAAATCTCCATATTTCGCAGGGATAAACACTCACCTCTCCTCCCCGGCTCCCGCTCCAGGGCTGGATTCCCCCCGCGGGAGCTGCGGGAGGGGTGTGAGGCCGCGGAAGGAGTCCTGGCCACTGTCCCCTCTACTCTCACGGGGGGTTCCCCACCCAGCGAGGTTTGTAAACAGATTTTTCCTTAAAGGGAGGAGGTTTTGTAAAGAAAGGAGCCGTGGGAAGCGCCCTGAGCACCTTCCAGCCGGGCTGGTCCTGCTGGGAATGGAGGATCCCATGGCACGGACACGGGAATGCTGAGCCGGGCAGTGGGATCTCCCTGGGCTCCTGTAGGGATAAAACCCGTGGGCATCGGAGGGTCATCCCCAGGGTTTGGGGTGTCTGGAGCTGCCTCAGGCAGGGCTGCATCCTTCGGTGTCAATTCACCCGCACCGGGCTGCTCCCTTTGGAATTTCGGGTGTAAATGGAGCTGAAATCCCCTCCCTGGCCCGCATCTGAGCTGTGCTGGTGGAGAAACCACCCAGGACCCCAAACCCATCCGCAGACAGGGCTGCATCGGGGCAGGGCCAGGCTGAGCTCAGAGCTGTCCCCGTCTCGGAGCACCCGGAGTGGGGCTGTCCCCAGCTGTGACGGGGCAGGGGGTGTTCAGGGCTGCCTCAGCCACCCTGGGGCGTCTGAGAGCTGCTGGGCCGGTTCAGCACTGCCAGGACCTGGCGGTGCCCTCCCTGCCACTGCCAGGGTCGTGGGTCAGAGCCGTGGGTCAGAGCCGTGGCCGTGGCTACACCTGCAGCAGCTCAGAGGTGTCACTGTCCGCTCCTGGTGAGAGGATGAAGTCCAAACTCCGGCTCCGTGGGTGGACAAGGGGAAAAAGAGACGCCGGTGGAAGGAGAGAGACGGGGGGAGCTGATGGGAGGAGGAGAGAGACGGGCAGGGATTGTTCCCAAAGCACTGGGGGGGATGAGGATGTAGATCACCAGAATTGGCGGGGGACAGGCCATAAAGCAAAAATAAAAAGGTATTATAATTTATGATGCACAGTAAAAATATCCTGGGAACTGGCTTATGAAGAAGAATTCATTCTCTCGCCAGCTCTGCGTATCTTTAAAGATGATAAACGACGTTATGATTCTTCCTTGTATCCGAGAGCTGGAAAATTCACTCTGCCTTGGAGCTCTTGTCACATCCCCTTCGTGCTGCTCCTGCTCCCCAAAACACGAGGGGGGCAGAGCCCTGGCCGGGCAGGGGCTCCCGGGGGGACAGGGAGGGTCCCCAATCCCCGTGGGGGGCTGGGGAAGGGCCGGGACCTGTCCGGGACCTGTCCCCTCTCCGTGCACCGAGCTGTGTGTGCGACAGCGCTGCAGCCAGCACCTCTGCCAGCACTTTCGGGGTGGTTTTTGTCCCCCCACCCCCAGGCACAGCCCCTCCTGCCCGCTGTGAGCGGCTGCTGCTCTCCCTCCGCTCTGGGTGTCCCCAGACGTCACAGCGGAGCCGGTGCGAGGAACCGCTGGGTCCCACCTCATGCAGAGGGCGGTGCTGGCGGTGAGGGAGAGAAATTCCCTCTGTCCCGCAGATCCGTGGGATGTTTGGCCCCGGATCCTGAGCCAGGGCAGGGCTGAGGATGAGGAGCGGTGCCGGGGTGGAGCTGCTGGGGCTGCCCCGGCTGTCGGGAGGGTTTGGCTCTGCCCGGCTGCAGAGACACGGTTGAAGGTGGATTAGCTTTTCACAAGGTGGATTTAAAGAGGAGGATGAAGTCCAAACTTTCTTCCAGGCAGCTTTGGCATCTCTCCCTCCCCTCCGCGCAGAGCCGGCCCCGCTGGGTTCCTGCTTTGATAAGAGCCCTTGATGCCTTCGCGCCTCCAGGCACCGAATAAAAGGTTTAATTACCCACTGCCAGGCACCGCAGCGCTGCTGACAGCCGGGAGGGGCCTCCTGCCCACACCTGGGGAGCAAAAACTTCCTCCAGCCGCAGCCATTCCCGTTCCACGCGCAGAGCACCCGCTGGCTGCTCCAGGGCGGGCGGGCAGAGCCCTGCACGTCCCTCTGCTCCTCCAGACCACCGAGTTCCGAGCACTGAATTCCCCCTCCTGGGGGTTCCGGCCCTTCCTAAAGGACGTGGCTGTGGCACAGAGGCTCCTGGCAGCTCCTGGCACGGCTCTGCAGGATCCCGGTGCGGGTGGCTCCTTACGGGGGATTCCAATCCCCCGTCCTGTGAAGCCGTGGGGACTCCACCAGCACCGATGTCCCCGGCCCAGCGACGGCCACGGGAGCCCTCCAGGAGCTCTGTCTGCGCGGCACTTGCAGCCAAGCCTCTGGCTCTTGGTGGCACTCCCGGGAGAGGGTTTTTGGCAGGAGGAGTGGGATGGGATGGCGCCTGAACCCCGCGGCTGCACCACCCCGAGCTCTCCCGGCCCCGGGAATGCCCGGTCACCCCTGCCTGGCCATGTGGACGCTCAGGGCGCTTCTGTCCTCCACCAAAACCCCTGTCAGGGAGGAAGAGAGGAGTCTGGTTGCATGGCTCCAGCTGAGCCGCAAAGGTCAGCGCTGCCCCCTCGAGCTGGCTGGAGGCCGGGCTTCGTCACACCTGGAAATTTCCAGCCTTTCCAAGCCCAGCAGCCGGCTGGGAACGGCTTCCCGAGGCTCCAGCTCCAGCTGCGTAAGGCGGTCTCTGTCCCACGGAGCCGGGCGAGGGCTTCACTTCCGCCCCCAAATCCTCCTGGGGACCAAGCTCTGCTGCCCCCAGGCCCTTGGGCTCTCCTGGCTCCCCTCCTCCACTCCTGCGGAACCTACAAAGCGTGGCAGCAGCTCCAGCGCTCCCCGGCAGAGCCGCTCAGCGGGGCCTGTAGCAGGTGCTCCTTTACGAGGCCTTGGGAAGCCTTCGGGAGCAGCGGCAGCGGGGCCGAGCGCGGGTTGATTCGCACGGCGGGATGGCGAAGTGCCACATCCCATAAACCGCCCCCCTCCCCGATCCCACGGGAGCAGCCCGCTCCGGGCCCAGCTGCGGCGGGACCGCGTGCCCAGCCGCCGCTCCGCCGGCCCTGCCTGTCATTTCTTAATCGAGTTTCGGAATATTTTATTACTCCTGGCTCTCAGCTGCTCCTTCCTCCCTCCTCCCCTCCCGCTCCGAGTCAGTTCTGTGCTGCTTTCGCCCCAGGGCTGCTCCGCCTTCTGCTCTGCCAGCTCGGCAGGGCTGGAGGGCAGGGGAAGGGGCTGGATGGGACCCTCCAGGCCAGGGGATGCTCTGCCCTCAGGCATTAAAACCCACGAGGGTCCCGGTGCTGTCCCTGCTCCTCCTGCAGCTCAAACCCTGCCCCAACCGGCACCTCCACCCACCTTAGGGGTCCCTGTGCCAGCCCGAGCACGGGGTGAGTTCGGCATTTCTAGGGTGAGTTCAGCACGTTTGGGGTGAGTTCAGCATCCCCAGAGTGATTTCAGCATGTTTGGGGTGAGTTTGGCACATTTGGGGTGAGTTCAGCGCCCCCGGAGTGAGCTCAGCACCTTTTGGGTGAGTTCAGCATCCCTGGGGTGAGTTCAGCACCCCGGGGTGAGTTCAGCACTCCCAGAGTGAGTTCACCCCCCCGGGGGGAGCAGCCTGGGCCATCTGCCAGCAGGATCGGTGTTTCCTAAGCTCTGCCAGAGAATCTGCTGCTTTCCCCGCAGAAATTCTCCTCTTGAAAAAGTCTCCATTCCCGAGCGAGTGATGGATGTGACAGCCGGAGTGTCCCCCTCCGCCTTCCCTGCCTCCAGCTCTTCCTGCGCCTTTGTCCATCTGCCGCAACGAGGGGGCTGCGGCCGCTTTTCCGCCGGGAAAAACTGCGAATTCCGGGGAGTTCTGTGCCTTTTTACAGACCGGAATTCTCGCTGAAGACACGGGGGGAGGGAGGACGGGAGGATGTTTGGCAGCGAGCTCGCACCCCCTTCCCACCTCCCGACAGCTTCTCAGCCACAGAGATTCGAGGATTTGATTTCATTTTGCTGCCACCAGCAAAACACACGTGGAGGGGGGATGGAGGGAGGGAGGGAGGAGGGGACGGAGGGGTTTGGGAGCCGAGGCTGAGGGTGGGGAACAGCCCCGTCCGTCCCTAACGAGGGAGCGAGCAATAAACAGGGGTGGGGGATATTTGCCGAGATAAATGGCCCTCAGAAAAATCTGCTCCTCGCAAACTTGGTGGGGATAAAAATGATTTAGGGAGACGCTGTCAAGATAAAAATCATATCTATTCAAGAACAACTCCTTACAAGTGTTATTAATAGCGCTGGGGATGGTTAGGCTGGGAAGGACTTTTAAAATATTGCGTTTGCTTTGGGCTGCCGGCGCTGCCTGGTGTAATTCCTGCCGGGTGTAATTCCTGCAGGCTGAAATTGCTGCTGGACAGCACGGGCAGTGGGAATAACCGAGAGGCAGCGGGGCCGGGTGAGCCCCGCTCTCCCCGAACCTGCCTCCTCGGCATCCTCGCGGATGCGGGTTTGGGGTGCAGGGGATTTCCCTGCCCCGAGCTCCAGCCACGTCCCGCATCCCAAACTGCCTCGGTGGGGGTGCTGGGGCTGGATAGAAGCAGCGGGGACTTGGCTGTGTCGGTCCCGATGCTGCTGCTGCCGGGTCCTCTCCGCGCTGCACCCCAAACCCAGCGCCAGGCTGGGGGGAGACATCTCCGAAGCCTCCAGGCTCTGGTGCCTCCCCGCACCCCGGGGAAGCCGCGCTGTGGCAGAGGGATGGATCAAAGGCTGCTCCGGCAGCAGAGCCCCCCTCCCCGGGTGTTCAATCACCACCCTCGAGCCGCTTCTGTCCTCAGCTTCCCCGCGCCGACATCCAGGCTCTGCTCCCCGGGGCTCCCGGCTCGGGGTGTCCCGCACGCCGGGTGCTCCCTGGGGGGCGGGGAATTGGGGGGCGGAGAAGGGAATTGGGGAGCGGGGCGGGGAATTGGGGGGGAGGAGCTGCCCCAGCCCCATTTGGAGACGTTGTGCTCTGCCCCGGGGCCAGCTCAGGGACAGACAGACGGACGGACAGACGGACGGACGGACGGACCAGAGCGGAGAGGAGGGAGCTCCCTGCTGCCCTTCCAAACTGGCAGATTTTGGTGGAAACTCGGGAATGGGGAACACCAGGCAGTCCCCAGCCCCTCCTGCTTCCCCCCAAGTGGGTGGGGAACGGCTTGGTGAACTCCCCAGGCCTGTTTGCAGGTCCGGACGTGGACACAAGGGAATTCCTCGGAATGGGAGAGAGCAGGGGCCGGAGGGGTGAGGGATGCGACGAGGCTGAGCTTTGCCTGCTCCCGAAGCTCCCCTGCCTGCCCCCCTCCACTGCTGAACCCTCCAGAGAGCCTCCCTGCCCAGCCATCCCAAATCCCTCCATCCCTGACCCCGGCACCCCTCTCAGTGCCCCCAGGGGACCGATTGTTACTCTCCTCTTCCCCTCCGATCTCCTCCGACCCCTCACTTTGCAGCCCCCCATCATCCCCGCTGCTCTCCCCGGGCTCATTCCCGGCACTTGACACCTCTCAGCTGCAGGAAGATTCATTTTCCCTGCCGGGATGCCTGGAAGAGGAGGAGGGGGAGGTCACTGCTGCGCTTGGAGCCGGCTGGTTCGGAAGCTGTGAGAGCAGAGCCGAGGATTTAATGGCACCTTAAATACACGGGCTGATTGTCGGGTCCAGTTCTGATTTGAAAGCAAATAAAGGCCTGGGAATGAAGGAGGAAGATGAGTTTCAATAGAAGGTCAATAAAAATTAACTGGTGGTGATAGAAACATACCTGGGTACAAACGCGGGCGTGGGGGGTTCGAAACACCCTCAATTAGAGAAACGAGAGTTTGGGGTTATTTTTAATAAAAGCTCCGCGGCAAAACTTCAAGGACTTGCAAACAACAAGAACACCCCCAGCTCCACCGTCCAGCTCGGGATGTTTATGGCTGTTCAGTGCTCTGAGCACGAAATAAAAGCACCACCACAAATGAGCCGGTTGTTTGTGCCACCTCTCGTCCCTCATCTCTGCAGGAGGCTCCAGACCCTGAGTGAGAGTGAGGAGGGTACCAGGGCACCCCGGGGTGTCCCTGGAGATGTGCCAGGCTTGCTGCCCAAGCTGGGAAATGGTGGGGAATGGAGTAATTAGAGGAATTAATTAGGCATGGGGCCCTTGGGTGGCATTCCCGGGGTGTGGGAGCAATTAAACATCACCCTGATGATGCCCTCGCGGGGTCTGTTTGTTCCCGGGGGTGTTGGGGCAGGGCTGGGGCGTTGGGGCTGCTGGAGCAGAAATGTGTGAGATGATAAAAGTGGGCTGGAGCAGCTTTCGAGCAGCTAAAAAACCCCCTTGCGCTTTGTGTGGGCAGCGCTGCTGGAAACCTGCTCTGGTTTGGGAACCGAGCTGGGGGCGATGAATCCCAGCCCCGGCTCTCCGGCCAGGGGGGGCTCGTCCTGCAGCTCCCTTCAGCCAGAAAAAAACCCTAAAATGAGGCAGGAGGAGAGAGAAAAGAGGAATCAGGGCAGGAAGAGCTCCTGCTGCAGGGCACGGTCGTCCGTGGTTGTTACCAAACTTCTCGCGAACGGGGAACAACAAAGAAGTGAAACGCGGAGATAATTAAGGACATAATTGTACACACACAACTGCTTAATTAAGCTTTTCCTCTCTAAACCTGACAGAATCTGCTTACAAGGTGCGAGCACGAGGGGAGGCTGCCCATATGCTGGGCCATCTGCACCGCAGGCGGGAGGCAGCAGCCCCGGCGCTGCAGCCCGGAGAGGGAGGAGAAGAACGAGGAAAAGGAGGAAAAAGAGGAAAAGGAGGAGGCGGCTGCCCTCAAAAAAAAGGGCACATGGCCAGTCCTGCTCTGGCCACGTGCCAGTGGCTACCCCTTGGTCCTGCTCTGGCCACGTGCCAGTGGCTACCCCTTGGTCCCTTCCTGTGCCCATGGCACGGATCCATCCAGCCCCCACTGCCCGATGCTGGGAGCTGCCCCTGCATGGGATCCCCCGGCTTCAGGAGCCCCAGGACTCCCCAGGACTCAGGGCAGGGGCAGAATGAGACCCCTCCCTCACTTCCCTGCAGGTTCTCGGGATGGGAATTAGGGAAAACCCCCCTGGTTTTGTTCCTATAAGCAGGCAGGTCTCGGTAAAACTCGGGATTATTGTCCCAGCTCGGCCCCAAGTGTCTCTCTCCTCTCTGACACTCGGGTACAGATCCAAATAAACCCTCGGAATTCCAGCAGGCTCTAATTAAGCCCTAAATCCACGTGCCAGCCCCTCCTCGCCGCAGCCCCCAGCGAGGGCACAGGGAGGGGCTCAATTCCTGGGCACAAGGCTCCCGCTCCAGTGGGTCCGGGCTCTGTCCTGGCTGCAGTCCCAGCTCCTTCCCGAGTGTTTCAGGGCGCGTCATTTGATCCTCTTCCCTGCCTCCTTTTTGAGGCTGGACAGCGGGGATCCATCCCAGCTCCAGCTCCTCTCCCTGCTTCACCCCCAGCAGCCGTCCCCGAGGGGAGCGGGGGATTGGGACAACGAGCGAAGACGAACAAATGAGAGGAAGAAGGACGGGGACACCTGGCCCGAGCTCCTCCTTCCCGAGGTCCCAGTTAAAGCCCCAGTGCTGTTGGGAATGGGATGTGGAGATTATAAACCTGTTATTTGTGTCGATTCATCCCCACAGCCCTCCAGACCTCTTGGAAATGATGAGGGGCGGCACCGCCAGCGCTGGAGCCGAGCGTTGGTACCATCCCGTGGGAATGGCGTGTCCCGTGCTGGAGCGAATTCCAGCATCTGGAGGCTCTCCTGGCTCGGCTCCAGCAGGATTGTGGCACCAGCAGGACACGCGGCCGTGGGATGGGACACTGGGAACCCCGGCTGCCCCGGACCCACTCGGGATGGGTGTCCAAGAGGCTGCAGGAGCTGTCCTCGCTCCAGCGCCGGAGCTCCATCCCACATTCCCGCTGGGATGTGCAGCTCGTCCCTCCTGCCTGACACCGCCTGGGCAGCCCCCCCGAGCAGCAGCGCTGTTCCTTCGCCATGTAGCACTTTTATTACATTTATTCCTCAGCACGGTTCCAGCAGCCAGGACAAGTGTCCCGGGAGTCGGGAGGGGAATTACGGCCAAGCCCGGGGCCGGCATCCCCGGCTCTGGATGTCGCCCACGTGCTGCCCCTCTTGGGGGTATTTGCTGTGCTGGAAGTGGCTCCCTGGGGACAGCCCCTCTCCTGGGCTGATGGAAAGGGCTGAGCCGCGGCCGCTGTTTCTCCTGACGCACAGGATGCCGTCCCTGGAGCGGCTCCGGTGCTTCCAGATTAAACCCTGTCGGTTTTCCAGCTCGGGGATATCCATTCCTGTCACCATCGCTTGTGTAGGACGTAACTCAGCCCCTTTGGAAGAGCCACCAGCACGTGCCTTGTCCCCGTGTTTGGGGTCTCATCGCCCACCCCCTCCCGGGTGAGAATCCAGCTTTGGGATCTCCGGGATGGCCCCCATGGAAAACAGGGATTGCAGCCCAAGCTGTGCTGGTGGGACCAGGGCAGGGATTCAATCAGGCACCCCACGGGGCGAGGAGGAACCAGCCGGGTCACGGCTGTGCCGGGGAGGCACCGGGAGAGAAGCGAGAGGGCAAGGCCTGATCCCGGGAATGCGAACCTTTAGCAGCAGGGGTGAGCCAAGCCTGGCAGCCCCGTTCGCTTCCAAAAACCAAGGAAAAGACGGTGATGAGGTGCCGGGAAGGGAGGAAGGAAAAGAAGCAGCCAGGGAAGGTGCCCAGCTGGGGGAAACAGGGGTGGAAAGGACTGAGATGGGGTGAGGGAGGGATGAGCAGCAGGGAGGGGACACCCAGGGCCGCGGGAGGTGCGTGGGGACTGTGGGGCTGCGGAGCTGCTCCTTTGGGGCCGGCAGGAGCCGTGCAGAGCCCCCGGTGCTGGGTTTGGCAGGGTGGGCATTCCCAGGGCCGTGCCCGGAGCTGTCATCCCCCCCGTCCCGGCCGGATTCGCTCGGCCCCGCTCCGCTCGGTGCTGGGGTTCACCGAAGGCAGAGCGGCTGAGCCGGCACCGGGGGCTGCGGGGAGTTTTTCCACCTCCATCCAAGCTCCGGCTCCCGCTCCCGCCTGGGCGCGCCCCCGGCCGTGTCACCGCGTGCTGGGGCCGCCCACGGGGGCTGCCCCAGGGGCTTTGTGCCGCCTTGGGGCTGCCCGAAGTGGGGCGGAGCTCAGCGCCCGGCTCGGCTCCACAGCAGCTCTGCCTGTGCCAAGGGATGTGGGGTGGGAGGGTCCCGAGGGGTGATGCCAGCCCGAGGTGGGCATGGATGAGCTGGGCAGCTGCAGAGGGTGACTCGGTGGCGGGGGGCTGCTGCTGGGTGGGGAGAAGGGGTAAAATTCGGAATTGTTTGTGTAAGGAAAGGAGAAGGCCTCGGCTCTCTGCTGGACCCCCCCTGCACGGCTCCGTGTTGGGCGTGAGGGTGCCCCCGGGTGTCGGGATGGGGCTGCCCGGAGCTCCGGGGAAGATGTTTCTCTTGAGGCAGTTGCCAAAAATCCCTCGTTGCCCTGGGGAACGTGGCTCGTCCTGCCCTGAGCCAGTCCCGTCCTGGAAGCGCATCCCTGGGGATGCAACGCCCGAATCTCCTGGGGGACAGGGGATCCCAGGGAAGGGAAAGTTTTCTTCGGGCACTTGCTCCTCTTGAATTAACGCGAGTGGAGTGGGGAGGACGGATGAAGGGCTGGGCGGGGATTGTGGCCGGGCGGGGTTGCAGGGGCTCGCAGGATGCTTAATTACCCCGGAAAGCTCGAGGGCAATGAATACTTCATAAAGCCAGCAGTGAATTATTCATGACCTATTCATCAGGGGCGGCTGAGATGAATTCCTGGGGCAGGGATCGAGTGGGGACTGAGCAGGGAAGGGACCTGCTCACCATCCCTGAGGGAGCAGGGATCCCGCGGGGCCCCTCTGCCAGAGATTTTTTGGGGAAAAGTGTTCCCGAAAGCATTCCTTAATCTGTTAATCACGTGCTGAGCCTCATCAGGCACCTGGGAAATACCGGGAAGGGCTGAGAACGGATTTGGAATTTTGAGGGAGGGGGGAACGAGCAGGACAGGTTGTGACAGAATTCCGTGTGTTCCCCGAAAGGACCCGCACGGGGAACCAAACCGAACCCCCAAACCTGAGCTCAGGGTGACAGCTTGGCTGCTGTGGGGCTGTCCAGGGATGCAGGAAGGGAGGAGAGGCGGGACAGAGCCAAGCACCGGGCACAGAGGGGTTTCAGCTGCCCCCGACACGGATCCAGCTCAGTCCTGAGCTCCGGGCCGTCCTGCAGGAGAGAAGCGCGGGGAGAAGGAGCTGTGGGTAAAGCCGGCTCTGTAAATCCCTGCTCGGGGGGTGGCCGGGAGCGCTGCGTGGCGGCGGAGCAGCGACCGGGGCCGGGGCTGTCGCATCCCGGCTGCCGCAAGGCGCAGGCTCTGCTGCCATCTACCTCCGCCGGCAGCCGCGGGGCCGGGGGCTGCGGGGCCGGGGGGCTCGG
>VXAZ01000803.1:1204497-1232972 GCA_013399875.1 Gymnorhina tibicen
TGGGATGGGATGGGATGGGATGGGATGGGATGGGATGGGATGGGGGAGAAAAGGGCTCTGGAGGGGATGGGCTGGAGGAGGAAAGGGGTTCTGGAGGGGCTGGGCTGAAGGTAAAAGGGTTCTGGAAAGGACAGGCTGGAGGAGAAAGGGGTTCTGGAGCGGCTGGGCTGGAGCAGGGCCCTGGCAGTGGGATGAAGACGATCCCAGTGCCCAAAGCCGTCACCCCAATCCCTGCAGCCCCCCTCGGCAGGGCCCCCCCAGCTGCGGCAGCACCGGCGCGTTTGGCATCTCCCGGAGAGCAGCACCGGGGAGCGCAAACCCCCCGAGCATTAAGTGCTAATAATTCCCTCCTTTCATTTGCAGTTATCCACCTACGTGCGAGAGGCCGGGATTTTGCTGACACTTTCTGGCTGGGAATTGAATGCTGCCTGAATCATCCAGCCAGGGCCATTTGTTCATAAAAGTAAGGAATTGCTGTTTGAATCCTTTTATTGCTGCCAACGTGACACGGGCGGCCGTGATGGATTCGGGCTGGGGATGTGACACAAACCTGGGGGCTCGTGCACCCTGCTGGGTGGGAGGCAAGCGCTGCCTGGGTCTCCCTGGGCTGCTGGGGCTGTGCAAGGTCCCCCTGGCGCTGTCAGGGGAAATCCTGGCCTCTCCCAAGCTCTAATCCGGCAGCTTTTCCCTCAAGGAGCCGCTTTTCCCCCTGGTATGAGGGTCTGGGCACCCCAGAGAGGGATTTGGCCCCCCCAGCCCTGTGTGCGATGGCACAGAGGGAAGCGGGGAGTGTTTGAGTGTTTTAATCTCGTTTCCAGAGCTGCTGGAGCGGCTGGACAAGGAGACGTTTTTCCTTCGGCAGAGACGAACGGGCAGAGCCAGACCCTCTGGCACGGAGCTGCTCCTTCTGCACTGACGGGATTAAAATGTCCTGGGAGAAATCCAGGCAGCGCCATTCCAGCCTGGAGGGATCAGGGCAGGATTGTGGGGAACAGCACCGGGCCAGGACCCTGGCTTGCCCCTTTTTTTTGGGGTTCTGCCTGTGCCCAGGGCTGTGGGGCAAAGACCGAGAGCAGCTCCTCACTGAGATTCCCGTCCCCATCCCTGCGGATGCTCCAAATCAGGATGTCATTAACTCCGAGCTGCTTTTCCCCGAGTGCTGCTTGCACAAATGAGAACTGATTTAAAATGAATTGAGCCAATTACTGCGGCTTTCCCAAACCAGCTGACGGCAGTGCTGGGATGAGGGGGAACGATCCCAGCTGCAGAGGGGTGGGAGTCAGGCACTGAAATGCCCTTTGGGCCCCAGATTCCAGCTGTCTCCGTTCCCTGGATAAGTCTGGCTGCTTTCCTCGGTTTGTATCTGAATTTTGGTGGCAGCAGGGCCAGGCCAGGTGGTGGTGCCTGCTCTGGGTGGGTGATGCCCGGATGGTCCCCGCTGGTTGCAAATGCAGTGCCCGGATTTATCCATGGAAAAGTGGGAAGAGAGAACCCCGGGGTGATTTTTCAAGAGGAACCTTTGAATGAGATGCTTTGTGCCATGCGAGTGTTGGGTCTGTTGGGCTGGGTGAGGTTTGGGTTTTTGGTTGTCCGGTGGCTGCTCCTCCCCTGCTCCCATGGTTTGAAGAAATCCGTTCTGAGCTTGGGTATTTTGGGGTTTTTTAGGGATTTGGTCAAGGAGAAGGAGATCCATCATCATCCTCAGCGGCTGCTGCAGCGGGGCTGAAGGCAGAGCAGAGGGGTCACTCTTTTAGGACAGGTTTATTTTTCTACTCCCATCCGCAGCTTCCAGACAAAGCAGCTCCTTTGCACCATGGATGAGCCCAACCTGGTGCATGGCTGAGAGTGGCAGGATCCCAGAATCCCTGAGGCTGGAAAAGCCCTCCAGGATCACTGAGTCCAACCTGTGCCCGATCCCCACCTTGTCACTGGCCCAGAGCACTGAGTGCCACTTCCAGGCTTCATCGGACACCTCCCTCCCCTCTTCACTCCATCCCTGGCCACACTCCGGGCAGGATCCGCCTTGGGAACGTCCCTTGCAGCGGGACAGATGCACCAAGGAGGTAAAAACTGTTCTGCTGGGTGAGTTCTCCCTGGTGGTGTGGGCAGTGGCACATCTGGAGAGCAGCTGGACGGGCAGCGCGGGTGGGAACAGCCAGGAGGAATCGCTGCCGGAATCGCTGCCGGAATCGCTGCCGGAATCTGCCGCAGCACCACGGGGCTGGGCTCTGCTCCCTGCCTCTCCTACCCATGGCAATTCGGCTGCCAAGCCTCAGCCCACCCCCAGGCTCCCCAGAACTCCCTGTCAGGGACCACGGGCTGCTCCTATCCTCACCCAGGGCCGTGTGGGTTCCTGGTGCATTCCCTGCGGGTTCCTGGTGCACTCCCTGTGGGTTCTCCCAAAATCGCGGCGCCACAGCCAAAGGCAGCAGCCCCAGGCTGGAGCTGCAGCGTTTAAAAACAGTCACAAACACGGGGGATATACGGCCAGGCCCGTTCAGGGGGTCCAGGGCTCTGTTCCTGGAACTCTTTTCACTCCGGAGTCTGGGGGGAGATAAGGGATGCCGAGGGCTCCTCCACACGTTCTGTCATCATAAAACAGCCCCAGTGCCTCTAAAGGAACTGAAGGAAACGGGGTCGGGGCTTTGTAGCGAAGGAAAAGAGGCTCCCGGGATGGGCAGAGTGGCCACGAATTATTCAGCACAGCAGGAGCGGTGTGGGAGCTGCTCCGGGGCAATCCTGGCTGGGAACCCCGAATTTGGGTGGGTGCAGAGACAGGAGGGTGCCCCGAGAGCTGGGGCTGGGGCTGCATCCTTCCCCCTGCCAGGGCCCGCTGCTCTGGGGCAAAAGGTGGTTCCCACCCCTGCCTTCCCATCCCAGGGGCTTCCCGCTGGTTTTGGTGGCTTTGGACCCAAAAAGGAATAAAATCACTGGGGAGGGCAGGTGTGAGCTGAGCAGGGAGGGGAGGAGGGCGAGGTTCTGGCAGCGATGGCACCGGGATCACTCTCCAGCCGCTCCAGAACGAATTCCCTGACACAGGGAACAGTTCTTCCCTGACTCTGCCAATCCCGTCACGGTGCTGCCTGGAAGGGCCCCGCGGGAAGGGGAACTTGAACTCTGCAAGAAGCTCCCAGCTGAAGCTTTATTTAAGGCTACACGGGGAAATCTTAAACATTAAAGGACAGAAACCAGCAGCTGGGCAGCGGGGGCTGTGCCCTGTCCGTCTCTTTTCGCCTCTAAGCGCCTTTGGTGCTCCAGCTGATGGGGCTGTCACCTTGTGGGGACGGTGTCACCCACAGATCCCCCCTTCCCACGGCTTTTGGGACAGCTCCAGGCTTGTGTCTCCAAGAGCAGCGTCGTGTTCCCCCAGCTGTCGCCAGCGTCTTGTCCCCACAGCCCAAGAGAAAGGACGAGGACCGAGCATCTCTTGTTTTTCTCTGCGCTGCTTCTGTTTATTTCTTGTATTTTTTAATCCCTACTCCTGGATTGCAGACGTCCTTGTGCTGACACGAGATTATTTATTTATAAAATATGTACAGGAAAGCGCTCCGGTCCCGGCCCCACCCTCCGAGGCTGGCTGTGCCTGTCCAGCCGGAGCAGAGGTGGAAGGGGATTTCTCTGCCTCGGAGTCGGGAAGAGGAGGAGAAAGGAAAGGGCTGAGAGGGACAGAGACTTCAAAGGACGTGAGCAAATATTTACAGGTTCCAAGACAAAAAAATATATCTACAGTGTTGTCTTGGGGATAGAGGGAGTCGGGCTGGAAGCAGAGCCCGCTCGTGGCTCCGTTTGTTATATTGATTTATAGAGACCACGGGAATCGATTCCTGCTGGGAATCCCGGCGGGAGCGCGGCTCCGGAGAGCCCCGGCCTCGTGCCCTGGTGAGGGGCAGGTGGGGCCACCCCGGCCACAGGGTCCTGCTCCTGGAGCTTTGCCAGAATATTCAGATTTTTGCAAAGGAGGGCCGGATGCTCCTGTGACACTCCCTGGAGCCCAGGGGAGCGGGGCTCAGGCAGGAAAAGGTTTTGGGGTCCCCACCGACCGCTGGGGACAGGTAGGGACAGTCCCGCAGAGGTGACGTGCTCCTGGCAGCTGGGGCAGGGCCCTGGGCTCCCCGGGCTCGGAGCGGCAGAGCTCAGAGGGCCACGCGTGGGTCCCCGTGGATGTGTGGGGTGGGGTCCGCGCAGGGGATGCTAGGGCAGGACGGGCACAGCTAAATTCTCCTGCAGGGGAGGGGGCCGGGGCGCGAGGGAGCGGCTGTGGGGCGTCTGTCTGGGTCCCCGAGCTCGGCGGGTCACCCAGGTCAAACTGTCCATGGTCTATGCGGGTGATACTTGGCTGGAGGACACGGAGGAGACCTCGGTCTTGCTCTGGGATGAGGTGGAGGAGGTGTCTTCCTCCCCAAAGGGGTTCTTGCCGCAGCAGATTGTGGTGATCATGCAGTTACGGAACTGGGGAGGGGAGAGAAATGAGAATGGTGGCGCTGGGGGGGCCAGTAGGGACGTGCTGCAGGACCAAGAGTGCCCGGGTGGACTGAGATCCAACCCCTTCTGGGAAGAAGCAAGGTGCCCGTGGAGCCCCCGGACGCGCTGCCCAGCCCCGGGGCATCTCACCTGTTTGTTCATGAGCACGTAGATGATGGGGTTGTAGAGGGAGGAGCTCTTGGAGAAGAAGGCAGGCACCGCCATCAGCGTGGCCGAGAAGTCGGCGCCCTTGTTGGTGAAGATCCAGAACGCCACCACGGCGTAGGGCGTCCAGGCCATCATGAAGCCCAGCACCATGAGGATCACCATCCGCGTCACCTCCTTCTCCGCCTTCTGGGTCGTGGCCGACTCCTGCTGCTGGGCAGCTGCCTGTGGACAGAGAGGGTGGTGAGGGGCAGCTGTCCACCCCTGGCCCACATCTCCCATCCTGCCCGAGCCGCCCGCCCTGTCCCCGTCAGTGCCCTCCAGCCGTTACCTCCCGGACTTTGCAAACGAGGCGCCCGTAGGAGAAGAAGATGATGATGACGGGGATCATGAAGTGGGCGATGAACATGTAGAGCACGTAGGACTCGTTGTGGAAGTCGGGGTTGTGGGTGTAGTAGTCGGGCCCGCAGGAGCACTGCATCCCCTCCGGGATGTACCTGGCGGGGAGAAAGGTCGGGATCTGCTCCGGGACCCTCCATGGTGGCACCAGGGACGGAATTCCCTGAGGATGGGGGGTGCTGGAAAGGTGGCACAGGTGGTTTGGGCGCAGTGCCAGCTTGTTGTGACATTCCCTCCCTCCCACGGGAACGGGACGTTCATTTCCCTCCTCCGAGGCCGAGCACTTCCCTGCGGGCAGCCGCCTGCTCTCTGCGCGGGTGGAGGGATCCGGGAGCTGCTGGGGATCCTCGGACTCACCTGGACCAGCCGAAGAGCGGCGGGGCGGCGCAGGAAATGGCCATGACCCAGGTGAAAGCGATGCCCATCATGGCGTGGCTGGAGGAGAAGCGGAAGTTGCCCATGGGCTTGCAGATGACGATGTAGCGCTCGATGGCCAGGACAACCAGGGACCACAGGGCGACCTGGCCTGCGGGGAGGAGAAGGAGAGCCCACGGCGTGGTCAGAGCCCCTCTGGGCTCCACCTTCCCTTGGTGCTTCCAGAGGAGAGCAGAGGGAGCTGGGGGTCAGCGCGGGGTAAGCAGCATCCCGCTAAATAACCGGGAATCCTCCGCCCGTAACGTGCAAAAGCTCCGGGAGCCGAGGGGATGCTCGGGGCAGAGGAGGGATCACGGTGGGGTTTTTGATAAATTGAGAATCAAGGGGGTGAATCCCCACCTGGGCATGGGGAAGCACAATCTCCAGCAATGCTGCCAGACGCCTCCAAACCTGTTGATTCCTTTAAATGTGCATTTCACGAGCCTTCTGCTGGCGCTGGATCGGGGGGAGGCACGGGGAGAGGGGGCTGCGTGGGTGGGCAAACGTGCACATGTATTTATGAGGAATAATTAAACTTCAGGGGATTTGGGAGCGTTTAGTCGCTGCTGTAAGCCTGCTAATGCCCCCAGCTGTGATAAGCTGCTGATAACGACACCCTGTGCTGGGATTCGCTGGGGACCCGCTGCTCGCGCGGCCGCTGCTTCCCAGCCAACTTCCTTCCCTGGGAACAGGAGCCGCCTCCTCCTCTGAGAGGTACAAACATTGGAAAGGCAAAATAACGCTGCCCAAGCAGGGATGGGGCAGACTTTGGGATCTTCTGATCCCCAGACCAAGCCTTTCCTTGCTCCTTGGCTTGGATCAGGACATTCAGCTGTGCCTTTGGCAGAATATCCGTATTTTTAAAATGTCTATTTTCAGAGCAGCATCGCTGTGGGAAATGGCCCCGTTTAGGGGAAGGAAAGCGAAGTCCCTGTGTGGCTCTGGATCTCTCCAACCAGGGCTGCTGGCTGTCAGATCCATCACGAGGTGTGGCGTGGGCAGGGCTGGCTGCGTGGGCTCCGGCTGCCGAGTGAATTGTCCCTGTTTTCCCGCAGGGCAAAGTGTTGGCGGCATTTGTGCCCCTGAGAAACGCCTTAAGGAAAATCCCAAGGGCACCCAAATTTGGTGCAGCTGAACAAGAGCTGAGCCATCCCTACAGAGCCTGGGAACCACCCCGGATCCTCCCCCTTCCTTCTGCCCCTGGAGAAGCTCTGAGCCCTCTCATGCCTGGAGCTCTTCCGTGGAGTTCCCTTCCTGAGGGATTTCTCTTCCCCTTCCAAACGCTCCATTCCCCCAGAAAGGGATGCCTTCGGGCAAAGAAATGATCATGGAATTGTGAAAGTTGGGAAAAGACCCCTAAGGCGATCAGGCCCAAGCCCATGCCTGGTCCGAGCTGCTTGGCGCTGATTCAGGAACGCGCTGCGGTCACCCCTGGCAGGTCCCTGATAACCGCCTTGGCGTGGCACCCCCAGTGACCAGCAGGGCCAGGTGACCCCAGGATGGATCCTGCAAACAAGGATCCCTTCCCAGGCTTCCTTTCCCTTCCACGATGCCACGAGGAGGAGGTCAAACACACCGAAATCTGTTTTCCTCCCCCGTTTTAAGCACGGGGTGAGCCCCGCATGAGGGGGAACGACGCTGCACGTCCCGGCAGTGCCGTGAAGGGATGGAACGGGCTCCCAAAGCCCTGGAGAAAGAAGCCCCGAGCCCCCATTCCCGGCCCTTACCTCCCAGCGTGGCGAAGAATCCCTCCACGGCACAGCCGGCGGGGCCGAAGACGAAGTAGCCGTTCCAGGCGGTGTAGAAGGTGACGGTGAAGCCGAAGCAGGCCATGAACAGGTCGGCCACCGCCAGGTTGACCAGGATGTAGTTGAGGGGCTGCCGGAGCTTCTTGTGCTTGAAGGTGACCACGAGGGTGAGGAAGTTGATGGGGAAGCCGGTGGAGATGAGGAAGAAGATGTAGCAGCACACGACGAGGTATTTCCAGGGCTCGGCCAGGTAGTACTGCGGGTACTCGAAGGGGCTCCGCACCACCCCCGTCTTGTTGGACATAGGCACGTAGAAATTGATCCCCTCCGTCCCGTTCATCCTGCCCTCGCTACGGGAGCTGCTCTGCCGGAGGGGTTTTCCGCAAGGAACTGCGTTTCGACCCCCGATGAATAGAAAAAAGGGAAGCCCCACCCCCTCCCGATGCGGAAAATACGCGGTGAGAGGATTCCCCTCCAACCTAAAAAAACGGATGAATTACGAGGAGCGGCCAAAAGCTGAGGGGATGGAGGTGGTGCCCTGCCCTGCGCCGCGCCGGGGGCTGGCGGTGCCGCGCCCCGGGGTGGTTTTATACCCTCCGGCCTCCTCCGGGGAGGGGGGAGGCTGACGAGGGGCTCGGCTAACTTTGTATGACAAGGGCAACGGGATTGAGAGGGGCTGATGGTTTAAGCACCCTCTAAGCAGCCAGTTGGCCCCAAAACCTGCATTAAAGCGTATTAATTGCCATTAAGTGTTTAATGTTGTTTAAGGTGTTGGAGGCAGGAAGGGATGGGGTGGGGAGCCCTTGGGAAGAGGGGCAAAGGTGGGAGGAGCGGTGGGGAGTTTGGGAGTGGCCGACGTGGAAACGGGGCTGTGCTGGGGCCCACAGTGTGTCACAGGTTTGGGGTGTCCCTGGGCGGCTGAAGGACTCCGTGAGACCACCTGGGGACTGGGGAGTGGCCAGCTCTGCCCCACTGACCTTGCGGAGGTCACTGGGGGAAGACTGGACCGAGCTCTGTGGGTCCGAGCCGTTGGCTGGGCTCTGTTTTGGGTGTCTGGCTCAGTGTGGGGGCTGCTGGTGTCCCCATCCCAGAGCAAATCCAGGCTCTGCTGACACAGCCAAGGGCCTGGAGCTGGGCAAAGGTAGGAGGGGAAGCCACTCCCCATCCCAAAGGTAACGCAGTTGGTGATTTTTTGGGAAATGTAGCGTTTTGGGGCAGGGCTCTTGGTTGTGTGACCCTGATCACAACCCCTGGCTGTGCCAAAGGACAGCGCTGATGTCCTGAGCTCCCTCCAGGGAGTGCAGAGAGACCAGCCCAGCCCGGGAGAGCAAGAGGGATGGAAGGAAGCTTCTCCCAGGCTCTCAGCACCGAGTGTGGGATCCTCATCCTGGCACACATGAGCCTGGAAAACCCTTCCCAGAAGGGCCAGTGCCAGCCTGGAGCACCAACGCTCCACCTCATCCAAGTTCTCCTTCCCCATTTCTTCCTTCTGGGTCATGGGTGCTCCTTCTCCAGGGGACCTGCCTAAGGCGCCTTAAGGAAGCTCTTCCATTAATCCCGGGGATGCGGGGCGTTAAGGGAGCTGATCGGATAACGAGGTAAGCTCCCCGAGGCACGGCCCATGGAAAAAGTCACCGTTGTCCCGTGGGATGAATGAGGTCTCCTGCCGGGCTGGAGCGTCTCCGAGCTGGAGGCCGGGAGCGGAAGGCTCAGGGGGCGGTGGGATGGACGGTGTCCTAATCCCTGATCCGCCCGCGGAGGCGCAGCGGGAGCAGAAGTAGGACGTGGTGTGGGGGAAGTGGGTCACGCCAGCCTCAGGTGCCCCGGGACCAGGGCTCCCCACGGGATGGATGCGCCTCTCGGAATCATCTCGCCGTGAAACCAGCAGGCACGAAATTCCTGGTCCAGGTCTTCCTTGAGGGCACGAGTGGAGGAGTCCCGTGGCCTTACCTCTCACAAAGCTTTCCCTGGAGGAATTTCCTGCCCCTCCTGGCCGCGGTCAGGCTCCAGATGCACAAAAATCGGGCACATTGTTGCAGAATGAGTTGAATATCAAAGGAGATCCCAGAAATTCTAATCCACAAAACCGGCCGTGCATCCATCTCAGTTCCAGCGTGTCCCTCACAACAACTCCCATGGGAGAAAGCAACTCTCTCCAGCTCCAATATTTCACTGTGATGCCCCACCTTCAAAAACACTTTGCCCTCGCTGCCAGGGCCACCAGCATCCCACAGCTCTGGTGCTTCTCCAAGGTTTTGCGTGTGGACATGGGTATCCCATGGGAAAGTTAATGGTCCCCTCCCATCCCTTCCTGGCACCCCTTTGGGGTGCCCTGCCCTCTCCTAAAGAGTTGAGGGCGGTGCAAAGGAAGCTGGGGGGGGCAGAGGGACGCTGAGTCTGGGTGCTGGGGGAACACTCAGCTGCGCTTTTTGGGAGAGGGACCTTTCCTGGCTCAGCAGATCCTCTCCGCTCGCCCTGGCGGCTGAGTGTGGAGGAGATTTGGCTTCGTGGGTGGCCCCCAGACACCAGGGACAGCTGGACCAGGGCCATCAACTGACCATCAACGAGACCTGGACCAGGCCCTTCCCCCTTTTTGGGAGCTGCCTGTGGAGCAGGTAAGCCTGAGTCACCTGTGCTCTGTCAGAGGGCTGTCCCCTCCCGGCTGCCCTCACGGACACGTCCCCTTGGGTCACTGCCCCGAGGCCGGTGGATTTAGAGCTCCGGGCAGGTCAGCGCAGCCGGAGCAATGGCCAAGGCCTCGAATAAACCCAGAGCAGGGAAATGACACCGCTGAGGGTGGCTGGTCCCTCCAGGACGTGTCCTGAATGCAACCTCGGCTCCTGCCACAGCCCTGTCACAGACACGGCTTTGATTTGTCTCTCAGCGGGGAAAGTTTACGGGCTGCTCTCTCCCGGACAGCTCCCGGTTGTTTTCCACGCTGACTCCGCGACAACAGCGAATTCCAGGCCCTGCCTAATGCGGGAGGAGAGCTTTGCTGCCTCTGTGTTTGCCCCCAAGAAAAGGCTTTTCTTGCCCCTCGCGGGTTTTCCTGCCCCGCCGGGCGCGTTGAGCTGAGACCGTGCCTCGCTCGGTGCTCACTGGCGCGGTGTGAGGGGGCCCTGAGCTGCTCGGGGCTTTCGTGTCCTGTGCAAAGCAAGCGACGATCACTACAATCGAATAAGCGGCTCGCACAGAGCCGACGCGCCCGGTTCGCGGGGATCAGCGGCAGGCAGAGCTCGCAGCGGGGATGTGGGTTCCCGGAGCCCCGATGGGCACGGGAGCCGCAGCAGCCGCTTGCCCGGGGGCACCCGGGGAGCACCCGGCAGAGCAAGGCGGAGGGAAGCGCAAAAGCACAACAAGTCAGTCACGAAGGGAACGTCTGTGCCGAGCTCGCGGTGCTGGGCTGACGCGCGGCCCCGCGAACCCCGGGCTGCCTGCGAGGCTGAGCTCGCTCCCGTGCTTCTGCCTGGTTTTGTAACCAGCGCTGCCCTGAACCTCCCTCCTGCGGGGCTCGTTCCTCCGCGGCGGGCGGGAAAAGAGGGAGGAATTGTGCCTCCGGGCGCCCTGGGAAGACCCCGTTTCCCGTATCACATAGCAGCCACCCAGGGCCGCGGCGCTGAGCCGCTTAGGCCGGGCTGTGAGCTCCCTCGCCAGGAAAGGGGTCAAGGCAAGATAAAGCCGGAGCGTTATAGAGACCATATGGAGGGGAAGAAAACCCTTTATCCTGTAATTGGATTCGCTCAGCGCTGGAGGTGAGGCTGAGCGGAGCTGACAGGCCGTGATGGGCGAGGCGCTGCCAGCCGCCCGTCCAAAGCAGGATGTGTGTGCACAAACTTGTAGATCAATCCATTAGAGTGGATCAAATAGACTTAAACGCGTGGCAGGGAGAAGGAGGACACTGATGTATTTACAACTGGGTTTGCCGGGCCGGCCCTCCCCCAGCAGGGATTACCTGGCCGTGGCTTGGTGGCTCCGTGGCTCCGTGGCCCCGTGGCCGTGCCCCGGGCACCCACCCAGGGCAGGGGCTGGAGGTGCATGGGGAGGTGCCCTTGCTTCTGTCCCAAAAAATCAGAGTGCACAGCAGGCTGTCTCCTGTCTCTCCTGCACAAAATCGGAGCAGGAGGGACCCCAGCTCCCATTTTCCGTGCGGGTTCTCCATCTCCATCCCGCTCCAGGCTCTCCCCCCGAGCCATAAAGCAGCCGGGATGTGGGGAGAGCTCCCCCACGCCAACCTCTTCTCCTGGTACGTGCAAGCTCTGTCAGCTCCCGGCCTTTCCCTGCTGCTGCTGATCCGGGTAATGCCTCTCCAAGCGCTGTAGGGTTTCCTTGGAGAGACAGGCGCTCTCCAGGCCCTGTCATTTCCCTGCCAAGGAGCTGAGCAATCCCGGCTCAGCTGCGAGCCTGCTCCGCTCCGTGCGGTGCTGTCAACACTTCTCCCTCGGTGAGAAGCCGGGGCTGTGGCGGAGTGGGCAGGTGTGCAAGACAGTCCCTCCGGCCCCGCAGCGAGGAGCAGCCGGCACAGCCGGCAAATCCCGGCAGCTCCGGCGCCTGGAGCGAGCCGTGCTCCGCCAGGGCCAACGGCAAAAACGCCGCGCTGATCTTCCCGTCTGGCAAACTGGAGCCAGCCTGGCTCTCGGTCTGGGCTCTCTGAGGTGCTGGGCGGGAGTTACCGGGGGAGATGGGGGTCGGGGATGTGTGTCCAGCTCTCCTCCTTTGCCTGGCCAGGGGCAGGTGCTCGGCTGCAAAGTCGGAGCGGCAAAGGAAAGGCTTTTCCCAAATTCCCGAGGGATGCACGGCACCGCCGCCTCACCCCGCGGGGTCCGCTTGAGCCCGGCTGAGTGGCCAGGAAAGGGGGTTCGGGCACACAGAAATAATCCGGCTCTTTTTATTTTTAATTTGCAAATCTCATCTGAAGTGGAGCCCTGCTACTCCCGAGGTCCTGGCTGGGGCTGCTCGCAGGCCTCCACGGCGGTGCCGTGAACGCGCTGCTTCGTTTTGTCATAACTGGGTCAATTCTTTCTTTTTTTTTCTCTCTCTTTCTAATACAAGCCCTTGGTTTTCTCAGTGGAAGTCTGGAGCCTGCTGTGACACGGGCAGCTGGGTTGTAATCTTACGGGAATCAGCACGGAGGAAATTTGGGGGTTGCCTGCTTTGTTTCCTCTTTCCAGCAGGGCTGTTCCCTGGTGCCTGGCTGGGCTGGCTCCTCGCTCCAGCATCCCCAGGAACAGCCTAACCGTGTCCCAGCTCCCAGAAGAACCACATCCTGGCGGTATTTTTCCCTCAGCCGGGTGCAGAGCCCCATTCCTGCCTCCAGCCCCATTCCAAGGCCCCGACTCCTCTCGGTGGCGGCCACGTGTCCTGCACCACGGTTCGTTTTCGTCCTCTTCTTCCCGTCCCTGCTTTAAAGCCTTCCAGGGATTTGCTCCAGACCAAATGTGTCCATCCTCTCCCTGTGCCCTTCATCCTCTAATTGGATTCATTTCTTCCATCCAGCCCAGGCCGGGCTGCTCCCCATCCCTTTACGTAACAGCGCTGGCACCGGCACCGGCGCAGGGTTTGCTGCACGCCGAGTCCCACACTGGCCCAGCAGCCCTTCTCCTGGGCAGTCCCTGCTCCCTTTTCCCTCTCCCGTGGGACGTGGGCTCCCTGCAGCCTCTGCGTGGCTCATGCCGCTGTTCCACCCCTGCACGATCCCCCCGAGCACGTGGAGCTCCTGCTCCAGGGAGCCGTCAGTGCCACGGCCCCGTGCAGAGGAGCACGGGCAGGGCTGTCTGGAAAAATGATGGATTTTCCCACCCCTTTCATTAATATTTATTCTCCTTAATTCCCAATCTTTACAGTTTAGCTCTCGGAAGCCTTTGTGGTTGAGAGGCTTTCGCTGAGGTTGCTATTCCGCGCCGAAGCAAAATATCCACGGATTAAACGGGCATTTCATTGGAAGTGAGCCCTGAGCTGGGATCAGGCCTGGCTGCACAGGCCCCAGTGGCTCTGCAGATCTTTCTGCTGCTGTCACAATTCCCCATTCCGCTTTTCCCGTACCCCAGCCGGGATGGATGAGCTGCCGTTCCTTGTCCCCAGGTCTCTCCCGGGATCCCTCACCTGCCACGTCTGAGTCTCCTTATCGCCCCGCAGCCATCCAGCTCTGCCTCCGTGTTCCTCCCAGGATGAATTGGCGCCTCGAGAGCCAGAACCCTTCTCCTCTGTGGCAGACAAACGGCCCCTGACTGCTGAGGGCTGCTGGGATGAACAGGGAGACTCCAGGGAGAGCACCAATAAATCCCGGGCATCGGGCATCATCCAGTCCTGAGAAATCTGCTCGGAGCTGGCACTGCTGGGCACGGCGATGGCTGGACCCCTTCCATCCCTCCTCTTCTTTCTTTCCCTCCTTTTATTCCTCCCTGCTTGTTTTCCCTGCTCTTCTTTCCCTCTCCTCTTTCTTTCCCTTCTTCTCTTCCCCCTCTTCTCTTTCCCTCCTCCTTTCTTTCCCTCCTCTTCCCCCACCCCAGTTGTTTTCCCTGCCTTTCTTTCCCCCCTCTCCGTTCTTTCCCTGCTTTCTTTGCCCCCTGCCTGTTTTCCCTGCCCCTCTCTCCCCCTGGATGGGCACAGGAGTGGCCGCTGTCCCCGCTGAGCCCCTGCAGACCCCGGTGCTTGGATCCTGCTCCCACCTCCCTTTCCCGGGGGAAAGGCCTTACCCGGCCTTACCTGAGCCCTTCCCCTGCACGGGGCTGGACTTGGCACCCCGCGGGGGAGCAGGAATATCGTCCACCCTCCTCCTGCTGACGGCATGGTGCGAGCAGCCCCCCAAAAACACCATTTGGGGCTTTTCTCGGTGCCTTGGTGTTGTCCCGTAGTGCTTGACCTGCTCCGCTGGTGTTCGATACGGGAACAGGGCAGGGGAAGGAGGGAATGAGGCAGTGAAAGGTCAGTGGGTGCCTGGAGTGTGGAAAAGCTGAATTCCTCCTCATCAAATGGAATAAAGATCCCCTGTGAGCAGGGCAGGGGTCTCTTTGGCTGAAATCTGAGTGATTTCCCTGCCTCTGAGCTCAGCCCAGGGCTTGGCTGGGCTCTCCCATCGCCTGCCCGGGGTCACGGCACCCCAAAAGGACAGTGGGGTGCCCAGGGACATCACCCAGCCCCATGGGGCAAACCAGTCACAGCCCCTCCCCAGGCGCGAGGCTGCGTTTTGTACCAGTCCTAAAAATATTCCTGAGCCCTCAAGTGAAAACCGGGTGGCTCGGATTTGAAAACCGAAATGGGAACAGCTGAGCTGCATCCCATCGTGTTTTCTCACCTCCTCTCCTTTCTCTCTTCACTTCTTCCAGATCGGGGAGAGGGTGGCAAAGGAGTGACCAAAAATGTAGAGAAACGAGGCAAGGAAACATTTTTCTGCTGTTTATTTTTTTTTTTTTCCTTGTTTGAGAGAAGAGAAAGTTTTTATAAGCACAGACATTTGTTTTATTAGAAAACGGGGTTATTTAAAATGTGGTTTTTTGTTTTGTGTTTTTTTTTAATTCCAGTGGAAGAGGATTGTTATGGGCTTGGAGATTTTGGTCAGTGCCTGTCCCCTCCAGCCCTTGCAGAGAAGCCAAATCCACCCAGGCTCTGCCCAGAAAACCATTTTTCCTCTCTTCTGTACTTCCATGGAGAAGCTGAGGCAGCAGGCAGAATTTCCCCGGTTTTGGGGTGCCCAGGTCACCTCGGGGCAGGTTTCCAGAGAGGCTTTGGTGCGAATTTTGGGCTGTGAATCCCAGTCCTGCTGGGATGGAGCTGCTCCTCGTGGGGCTCTGGGAGCTGCAGGTGCTGAGTAAAAGTGAGATCATTGCCCCTGACAGGCTCCTGACCCTCTGCTGCTCCCCAAAACCTTCCCCTGCTTCCCCACACCTGCCCTGCCCTGTGCCCGCAGCCCCTGGAGCCTCCAGAGTGGGAGAGGGAGAAATTCCATGAGACAAATTCCCCGTTAATCTGAGATCATCCTTTGCTGTCAGAACCAGGAGCTGAACTGGTCTGGGGAGGCAGCAGGGGCTGAATCCTTCCTATTGATCCTCGCCCAGCCAGGAATTGCCAGGAATTGCCAGCCAGCTGCTGGAATTACACCGGAGCTGGGAGGAATCCGAGCGGGATGGGGACGGGAAGGGGGAAAGCCGGGCCCTTGAAACATTCCCGCTGCAAATGAACACGCGCTTTAAGCCCGTGATTCTGCAAACGTGCATCTGGCATTAATATCTGGAAAACTGCATTAAAATCTGCCTCTGGTGCTTTGTTCCTCAGGAGCCTTGAAATCCGCACCACATCCAGGCAGGGGCAGCAGCTGGAGGCTGTGCCTGGGCTGGGAGAAGGAGGTTCCAGCCCAAAATGAGCTCCTTGCCACGCTGACCTCGCCGTGTGACCGCAGCCCTTCAATCCCGTGAGGGGTTTTGGACCCGTCTGACTCCAAGAAGAAATAATTCCATGGGAGCGGGGTGAGAACGGATTCCTGTAGGCTCCAGGAAGGGAACTGGGGGTAGGGGATGGGGATTTTTCCAAGCCTAATAGTGGGTCTGGCAGGGCTGTGGGAGCAACTGGCCCCGCACAGAGCCCTGTCCCCCGTTCCCAGCTCCATCCGAGTTGTTGGACGTGGGGGAAGAGGAGGATGCGGCCCTTGGCGGCTCCTGGAGCTCCGATGCTCAGCCCCGAACTGGAAGCTTTGCTGGGGACCCCCAGCGCCCGCCTGGGTGGGATTTTAGTCCTCCTCACTCCCCCGGGTGCTTTCCCCAGGCTCCAATTCCACACCAGGCTCCGATCTCCTGCCCTCCTGCATCCCTTTCCAAACACCCCGAGCCCGGGGCAGCTCGGAGGGGGAAGCGCAGACACGGAGACAAACTCTGCTGGCATGGGCAGCTCGTTCTGCCCCTTGCTCCTCGTCCCTGCCACTGGTACCAGGCCCAAAGGACTGCACTTCCAGTGCCAGATTCCTGGGAAAACGACTCCCAGCTACGCCAAATGTTTCGCTTTAGGAACAAGCAGAACTGCACACGAGCCCATCCCGCACATCACGTTTTTGCTGAGCCTCTGACCTCTGCCGCCGTTTGGCACCGGAGCCCAGAGGGGAGTTCCGGGGGCTGCAGGCTGCAAACTGTGCCAGGGATGCAGCAGGATGGAATTTTGGAATTACAGCGCTGGCAGGGAGGCTTCCAGCTGGGGTTTTTTTTTTACTTTCATTTATCCTCGTTTTGCAGCCAGGATGTGCCAAAATCCGCGTCCATGGACCGGGCCAAGCCAGAGGCAGGAGGTGCCTGTTGCTCCCACCTGCCCCGGCGCTTCCAGACCTGGAGTCAGATCCTTTATTTCAGCTCCACGATTCCTTGCTGTCGGAGCACTCTCGCATAATTGAGAGGTGAAGCTGGCAGGCTGCACGCAGCTAATACAGATAAGATTAATTTCCATGCCTCTGTTTGATTTGGAAGGTTGTCCTTCCCGAGGCAGAAGGCTCCATCCCAGATGGATGGAAAGCTGCCAGCCGGACGTGTCTTGGAGGGACAGAGGGACAAGACACGGGAAAGTTTAGTGCTTTGGAAAAGTGACCTTTCTTGGTAACTAATTTGTCACTTCCCAGCACCATCTGCTGACTCGTCAGCTGCATCCATCATCGCCGTGCAAAAAAAGGACTGGAAAAGTCAATTAAAATGGGAGCCGGTGTCGGACGGGGTTGGTGCAAATTGTTTAGGGAAGGGAGGGGAAAACCCCACATTTTGTGGCTGACATCCTTTCCATCTCCCCCCAGCCACATTCCCAGGGAGGTTTCCAGGGAGCAAAGCTGTGCTGGAGTCTCTGGGAGCTTTCCATGGCGCAGGGGGTGGGTGATAAGCCGGAGCGGATGCCCAGGGATCCGGGAAGCACCTGAGTGCTGGACACGAGGTTTTCGGGAGAGCTCCGGCCCCAATCGAGCGTTATTGACGGCTGTGACAGCAGCGGGTCCCCAGTGACACGTGCCGTGCCCGTGTCCTATCGACGGGCTGCGATGGGGCCGGGTGACAAGCAGCCCTCCCCGGCCGCTGTTCCCGATATCCCTCCCCAGCCAGGCAGGAATGCCGCCGCTCCCCGCTCTCACGGCCCACGGATCCCGGTTGATGCTGGAGCATTTCACGGCTTCCCGACTCGTTTTTCCCTCCTGCCCCTCGCCTGGCTGCTCCCAGCCTCCCTCAGGAGCAGCACCGGGATGTGCCTGGCCTGATCCCAACCCCTCTGGCAGCAGCTCCCGGCTGACGGTCCCGGGAGAGCACGGAGGAGTTCTTGCACAATTCCCTCCCTCTCTCAGCACCTCGTTTGTCTGGAGAGGGATGACAGCGCAGGGTTTGTGTTCCCCAGGGGGATCGGTGCCAGGCTCAGTGAGGATGGGAGAAGGGGCCACTTGAAGACTCAAAGTGGCAACTTCTGAAATGATTGTGATTTGCAATTACAATCAGAAACGGAATTGACACAGGTGTGGTTTTAGTGCTGGGACATTCGCATCCAAAAATCCTTGTCCTGCAGGCTCAGGATGTAGAAACACAAGCCAGGAGAGAGGAATTTCTCCTTCTTAGAGATGGGGAAAGTGAGGCAGCAGCAGATCTGCCTCAGCTGTGGGACCACCGGGAACAGCCGAAGAAGCTGGGGAGGGAGCGAGGGGGAATCTGCCTGGAAACGAGAAACTCGGCAAACTCCAGTGCAGATAACAACATTCCCTGCCTGGGAAAGCCGTTTCCATGCAGGCCAGGCAGCTGGACAGGGTCACAGGTGAGTGACTGCAGTGCCTGGACGGGTTTATAAAGGGAGGGGAAGCAGCAGGAGCACCCAGGTGTGCCAGGAGGGAGAAGAGCTCCGACCTCCAGCATCCCGCGGCTGCACTCCCCAGGTAGGTCCTGGCACTGCTTGGCCACAGCAGAGCCAGCAAGGAGGAGGAGGAGGGAACAAAAGTGATGCTGAAAGAAGGGGGAAGGTGCTTTTTGCTCATCCCCATCTCGGGAGCATCGATTCCAGCAGCTCCTGGCTCCTGTGGGCACCCAGCAGACACCGGGCACTGCCGCAGAGCCCTGGGGAGCCCCGGTGCCCTCTGCGCTCGGGGAGCTGCTCTGAGCAGGCAGAAAACCACCCTCAGGCAGGTCCTGGTGACAGGAATGGTTGGATTTTCCGGGAGACAGCTCGGTAGGTGAATGTCCTGTGCCAGCTGCCCGCCCCTCCTGCCCCCGCGCTGGCACTGGGTTTTGGGGGTGAGCAGAGCTGGCACCGCCGCCCCAGCCCTGTGTGCCCACAGTGCTGATGCTGAACTTGGGATGCTCCTGCTTTTTTCTTCTCCCTTTGGAGCTGGGAAGCAAATCCACCAAGTGCTGTCTGCCTGGAGAGGTGCTGAGCCGGAGATCTCCGGGCTGGAGCACAGGTCCTGCTTGCCAGGCAAGGGAGGGCCATTCCGCAGGGATATTTCTGAGTGGAGGAGCGTGTGTGGGTGTTTTTCTGGGAGAAGAGGGAGCGAATCAGTTCCCAAAGGGATAGCCAAGAAGAGATGAAGGAGGTGACTGGGTTTATTTTCTCTGTGTTCAGCAGTATCTTGTTTATTTATTTATTTACCGCAGCGATGGAACAAATGGAAAAGCACAAAAGATTGATGCTGCTGAGGCTGCATTGCAAGGGAAGAGCCTGAGAAATCCTGCCTGGATCCCTCGGGAAACAAAGCTGGGACATCCTGGGATGTCCCAGGGCAAGAGGTGGCTCTGGTGGCCCAGTCTGGGTGGGCAGGGGGAGATGGCACCAGTGCAGTGCCCAGGGAAGGGAGAGGAGAGGATGTGACTGCCAGGTGCTATGGAAAGGGAATTTTTATGAACTTCCACTGGCCCTCGGTTCAATACCAGCCGACATTTATGGGAGATCTAATTCAGGAGTCAGATCTGACCTAACAGTGTCTTCTCAATAATGTCCAAACCAAGAGGTTGCTGAAACTAATTAAGGATCAGGCTCCAATCAGGTGGAGAAGTTAAGCTGTAGGACCAGACTTCATTAAGTCTGTCCAGAGAGAATATTTTAATATTTAAAGAGAACACTCAGTGTTTACATAAGTCCTTTCCTGATGTGAAGTCACAGTTAGATCACTTCAGAGGTGGTTTTTAAAGCCCTTTATTCCAGGCTCAGACAGAGCCAGGCTGGAAAACGCCTTTCCCACCTCCCTTGGACTCAGTGAGACTTCTTTAAAGGTCCAGTCCATCCACGAGGGTTTCCAGTGGTGAGGAAAGTCAAAACAAAAATTACCAGAACAGCTGCCTGAAGGTTTTTCTCTTTGCAGCACCTCTGTCTCCCGTGCTGGCGCTGGGACTGATGGATTTGCTCTGGATGTGTGCAGGTCTTAAACCAACACAGCTGCAGGGCTGAGGCTCAGGAACTCAGGGAGGCTTGAGCAGGGCTGGGCTTGAAATCTCTGGAGATGTTGCTCAAGAACAAATCTGTTTACACAAACAGGTTTGAGGAGAGAATTGTCAGTCAAGGCACTTCTATTCTCAGCTCAGGAGCAACTGGAAGAGTAAATATCCGTCAGGTGGGCTGGGGCTGAGCTGGATTGCAGCTGGTGCAGAGCCAAAGGCGCTTTTTGTCAAACCTCCCTCTCCACTCTTGCCCTGGCGTCTCCTTTCCCGTGTTGTCCAGGCTCTCAGGATGGTTCCGAGGAAGGTGGTGGCCACTTTGCTGCTGGTGTCCCTGCTGTCCGTGCTGGCTGAGCAGACCCAAGGCTTCATGCCCTTCTTCACCCAGAGCGACTTCCAGAAAATGCAGGTAACCCCTCTGGAACGAATAAACCGGGAGAGGTTTCTCCCGCCCTCACCCCCCCAACTGCCAGTGCACACCATCAGCAGGAGGCACCTCCAAAATCCTTCCTCCAAAATCCAGGGCTTTGTAAGGTGTGAGGTAGAAAGGAAGAGCCTGGACCCCTGTACCAAAGGTCTGAGACACCTCTGGGGGTGTCACCTGCAGTCCCCGGGGGTCCTTTCCCTTTCCTCGGTGCTGGAACGCCTCCAGAGCAGCTGCAGCCTCCCATCAGCTCAGTGACGGCTCTTTTGTTGTAACAAATAATTAACCATCCCCCGGCTGGTTGTCACCTCTGGGACGTGCCGAGAGAACGTTTTTCCTTTTGAAGTGAAACAAACACCGCTGAAAGGTGTCAGGCAGGCTCAGAGACGGCAGCTTCTGAAACGCAGCCCCAGTGAGCTTCCCCCGCACTGCCGAGCCCGCGGATACCGGGAGAAATCCCATTTCCAACACCCACCCCTGGATCGCAATCGGGAGCACAGGCAGCCTTCAGCGTCCTTGAGGAGGATGGGGACCCACACGGGCTGTGTTTGTACCCCACAGCCCTCGTAGCTCCGCGTCTGCCAGGGATGGGGGGTGTTCTGGATGGACAAAGGGGAAATCTGTCCCCCAAAGGGGAAATCTGTCCCTCAAAGGACACGTGGGTCCTGTTTGGGCTCGCACACTGGACGCTGTGTCACGCCTGACGTGTCCTGCTGTGTCCTGTCACGTTCCAAAGCACCTCTGGCTTTTTCCAGAGGGTGCTGGAGGCAAGTTTAGCCCCGTCAGTGGGAAGGGGCTGACATTACAGACCTGCAGAAAGGCTGGGAAGGCGTGGGCTCTGCACGGGGCTCAGTTCAGTTTCCCTGCAGTGCTCCAGAGCAGAGCCAGGACAAGTTCTGTGGGACAGCTGGGCGAGGTCCCGGTGCTGTCAGCTCCCCGGTAAGGTCACAGCGCTGTCACCTCCCCCGTCCTGCTGACAGGGTTCCCTCGCACAGATCCGCCCACACGTGGGTCCTGTTTACTGCAACCTTCACACCCCACCCCGTAACCTGACCTTGCCCCCAGCGCTGCTGAATTTCAGTCCCCAAAGGCCGCTCTGGGCACAGCTGATGGGCCCTTCCCAGGAGGATTCCAGCTTGGCTCTGGGAGGTGGAGAGAGCTCCCATCCCGCTGGTTCTGTGCCCAGCACTGTGGATTCCTGGCTGCTGGGCCAGTGCAGAGCAGGTTTGGGACCCTCAGGATGCTGCATCCCAGCATCACCAACTGCCCCCTCTGCTCTCTGCTCCGAAGCTGCAGGAGAAGGAGAGGAACAAGGCAGGGCAGAAGAAATCCCTGAGCTTGCTGCAGCAGCTGGAGGAGGAAGGTTTCTCTGAGCAGTCCGGTGTGGGAGTCACCGCAGCCAAGACCCTCCAGGTACGTGGAGCCATTTGACTCTGAGAAGCCCACGAGGACGTGCAGGGGACAGGGAGTCCAAGAGATGTCCTCTGCCAGCCTGCCTGGCTACATCAGAGACAAGTTTTACCTCTGCCCCATAAATTATCGTGGGCATTCAGCAGCCAGGTCAGCACTGAGACCCAACTGCTTCTCCCTGGGGTAGATGGGAACAGCTCGAGGTCTCTTTGCCAGGCAGTGAAGCCCAGCCAGGTGCCAGGCAGGAACTCCCAGTTCTGCTTCAGCTCCTGCTCGGTGTCACCTCTGACCCCACAGTTCTCTGCACTGGCGAGGCCTTATCTAAAAACTTGGGCCCAAAGTCTGTATACAGAGCAGAAAATGGGCAATTTTAGGGATTTAAGTGCCAGGCTAAGCCCTCAAAGGCAGACTTACCTGGCGAGCCAAGTCTGAAAATGGTGCTTTTCCACTTGAGCACAGGGAACTTCTTCCCTCTGCGGGCAGCCACTCCTGCAGGGAGCTCGGCCGTTCTCCGCCACCAAAAGGAGGGTGCAGGTCCCCCCAAGCAGGGACAGAGCCAGTGGGACAGGCAGCAGGACCAGCTGGCCTGGAATTTGGCCAGGGCACAGCTTAACGTGCACTCGTGGTGCAGCAGCACTCGGTAACAGGGTTTAAACAGTGAGGAGCCCGGTTCAAAGCGTGAAAGACCCAGCACATCCCCAGAGCTGAGCAGCACCAGCACAGAGCTCTTGGCTTCGGGCACATCTGAGCCACAGCTGGCTCCAAGTCCAGCAGGCTGGAGCAGGACCACGGCCCTTGCCGGGGCAGGAGCTCTGCAGGCTCAGGCTGGAAGGGTTGATGTGCGACACAGGGGAGGATTAGAAGGTTCAGAAATTATTTTCTTTGCAGTCCCTGCTGCCAGGAGGTGCCTTTATCTGGATTTCTGAGCCAGCCCACGGGTTATGCAACAGCACTCTGAACGACTCAAGAGTGTGATGCCTTCAAAATGTTGCTTTTCCCCACATGAGGATCATCCTCTTCCCTCCAAATCCGCCCTAAACCCTCCACCAACTCGATCCAAGCGGGGTCAAAGCACCCCAACCTCCCTCCCTCTGCTCCCCTCAGCTTTTCCTTCTGACTTCTCTGGCTTCCTCCCCAGCAGGCCCTTCCTGTCAGAGCTTGGCTCACCCCAAGGCAGCTGGAAAAATACCAGGATGTCCTGGAGAAACTGCTGGCAGAGCTGTTACAGGACACCCCAGACGGTACTGTCAGTGGGTTGATTTCTGCCTTGGGAATTCTGCCTTTCCTTCTTCTCACCAGCTCATCAGCACGGAGATATTTATATCCCCCAGAAGGGTTTTTGTGTCATGTTTGCTCACTTTGCGGAGCCCTCAGATCCCAACCACTCCCGTGTGCACCCTTCTGGGAAGGTTATTCCCTCCTAAGGTGCTGCCTGGGCCCTAGAGCTGATATTGACTGTCAGCAGCAGCACAACCCATCCCAGCTGCTCTGTTCGCCACTTCCCTGCTCCTCCTCCTCCTCCTCCTCCCAAAAAGTCCTCAGTCTCCAGGGAACAATTTCCAGCAGAGCTTATAACAGCAGCTGTACCTGCGAGGCAGCTCAGCACGTGCAGCCAGCTCGGAACACCTCGCTGCCTGCACGGGGGCTTAACACTGACACTTAATTACACTCCAATTTGCTGCAAATCCTCCTTTTCCTCTGGGAGATCGCGTGTGGGAATCGCAGCAGCAAACATCCAGGGGCAGGCTGTTGTGCAGCCCTTCCTGCCTGCGGGCTGAGGGGTGGTGGGATGGGGCTGTGCCCCCGCCCTGGCCTTGCCTGGGATGTTTAAGCCCAGGAAAGGGGGTCCTGCTCTCCCCGTGGGATTGCTCTGCTCTGCCTGGGCTGATCCCAGTTTGCCTCTGAGCTTTCAGCTGGGGAGCTGAGGAGGAGGAAACAACACATAAAGCTCTGGAAAGACTGAATGCCAGATTTAAGGACACTTGTGCTTTTCTCTCTTTTCTCTTTAGCTGACTGATATCTGCAGGATCAGAAGAGAAAGCGCTGGAGCTGCTCAAGCTGAAAGACTCCACTTATGTAAACGAAATCTGTGAGAGATATTAACAAAATCTGAGGTGAGATAATAAATGTGCAGCATAATTAAATGGAGGATTCGTGTCTTCTGTCCTGTGAGCCTCTCTAACGCCCGGGGAGTGCCCAGTGCGGGAAAGGAGAGAGGGAAGGCTCCAGGTTCTGGAGAACATCCCTGTTTTCCTGAGCACTGCTCTGAAGAGTCAGTCCTGGGAGGGGCTGGGGGAGCTGGGGAAGGGGCTCAGCCTGGAGAAGAGGAGGCTCCGGGGGAATTTCTGGCTCTGCACAAGTCCCTGACAGGAGGGGGCAGCCGGGGGGGTCGGGCTCTGCTCCCAGGGAACAGGGACAGGAGGAGAGGGAACGGCCTCAGGCTGTGCTGGGGAGGCTCAGGTTGGACACCAGCAGGAATTTCCCCATGGAAAGGGCGCTCAGGCCTTGGCAGGGGCTGCCCAGGGAGGTTTGGGGTGCCCATCCCTGGAGGTGGCCAAGGAAGGGCTGGAGGTGGCACTCAGCGCTCTGGGCTGGGGACAAGGTGGGGATTGGGCACAGGCTGGACTCAATGATCCTGGAGGGCTCTCCAGCCTCAGGGATTCCGGGATTCTGTCAAAGTGTGTGTGTGTGAGGAATTAATCTTTGAGGAGTATTAAGTCTTAGCCCTCATTTTTGGCAATAAGGGAAACTGAGGCAAACCTTTACCAGTTCTGCCAGCCGAACTGGAGGTGAGAAGTGCTGAGGGGGGACCTGGGTGTCCCTAACCCAGTTCCCTGTGCCCGGAGGGCACTCTGGCACATTCCCATGCCGCTGGAGAACGCAGGAGCCCTAAGGGCAGCCCCTCCTGTGCCCAAACCCCTCCTATCAGCCTGGTGCTACAAATCCATCCGCATGGCGAGGAACAGCTGTGCCAGGCACAGTGTGAGGGAACGGCACCGAGCTCTGCCCTTTCCCCTGCCTCCCAAACACACCCCGAGGTGAAATCCTAATTCCATTTGAACATCCTGCTCTCCATTTCCATACCTTTGGCTTTATCTGAGAGCTCCTCTCTGCTGGCAGCAGGAAATCCAACATATGCAGAGTACGGATGGATGAGATCAATGGTATGTACATGAATATATCCAATTCCAATCCAATTTTATCCTCCCAACCTAACACGAGTTCTGTTCTCGCTGAGCTCATTCCAAGAGCTCTGTTTGTGCTGGAACAACACCCCTCGGAGCACTCTGCCGTAAGCAGCCCTCGGGAGAGGAGAAAGCTCCCAAGGGATAATGGAACAGGCAGCATGGAGTGGATTACAGCTCTAATGTTTGATCCAAAGGCACGCTCCTTGTCCAGGGACTGATCAGCTCCAGGAAGCTCCCAGTATTGTTGAGGCAGCGTGAGCTGTGGAATCTCTCTAACGACTCTGAGTGGGAGATGGGAAATAACACATTCCATTAGGCTGCAAGTGAGAGCAGCCTGGGCTGCGGGAGCTCAGCCTGCAGAGGGGTGATAGCCGTGGAAGAGCTGGCATGGGAATCACCTGAGGAGCTGTGCCACGTTTACACCAGCGTGCGGCAAGGTCGGCCTTGTTTGCTTCAGAGGGCACCTCTTGCCTCGTCACTTCAGACACCCAAACCTTTACTCTGGGTTTGATTGTGTCATATGCAAACAAGGAGAATTCCCCCTCGAGGGGCAAACTGCTCCCAAACCCCCTCCGTGAGCTCCAGCGCGGGTCAGAGCTGTCCCTCCAGCGTGCCCTTTTCCCAGCTCCTTCACTCCCATCGTTTTCCGGGCCGACAGCTCCCCTGTGCCATCCAGGAAGGAAAGCTTCCCAGTGACGGCAAGAAAGTGAACATGAGCCTCTTGGATTTGCTTCCTGGGCCATTTCCCACCGGGGTGATGGTGGGGCTGACGCTGTGGAAAATTCCAGAGGGAGATCCACCCGTGGGACTCTGCAGTCCCTTGGGCCCAGCCAAGCTGCAGCAGCAAGGGCCGGCTTTGATCCCGGCCATGGGTTCTGCCCGTGGCTCATCCCAGTTGTCCCAGCTATAAATGAGCTCGGGATGTAATGAGCTCAGCAGGTTGTGACAGAGACCACAGGAACCCCTGTCCTGTCCTGCAGCAGCAACTGTGTTGTCCAAACAGGCACCAAAGTACACCTTCAGCTTTTGGGAGTAAATTCCTTCCACCCTCAGGGGCCGGAGCAGGAGAAGCAGAAACTTTTCCACTGGAAAGAGATGGAGAGACCCCAACCAGCCCCGTCCCGCAGGCTGTCAGGGCTCTGGCTCTGGATAAGCAGGAAGTGGTCTCCAGGTTTCAGGACAGATCCATTTTTCCCCCTGCCCTGGAAGGTGTGCTGGCAGCCAGCAGCACCCAGGTCACACCTACAGGCAGGTAGGAAGAATCTGCTGCTCCAGAAACCAAACAGGAATTTCCTGGTGGGATGAGCAGCCCAACAGTTTGGGGGGGAAAGGCAGGGAAAGAGGGAAGGGAATGGAATCACTTCTGACTTCCTGAGGTACTGAGGAGCTCAGCAGGCCCGGGCCAGGCAGGTGGGTGAGGGCTTTTGGGTCACACCTGTGCCGTGGCCGTGGGTGACAGGGTGACAAACGGGCACAGTCGGCTCCCAAGGAAGCCCCGACACCGCTCCCGGTGCCGCGTGCGGGGCTGTCACCCAAAAGCCACGGATGAGGAGCGGGGTGGGGACGCGGGGTTTCGGCAGCCCATCAGTCAGCGGTGGAAGGGTTCAGCTGAGCGATTTGGGGTGCGGCCGTTCCCCGCTCAGGCTCGGATCCGTTCCCAGGGCTCTGCTCGCACCAGTCCTGTCCCCACGCTGCCAGAGCCGGAGCAGCCGGCGTGGCGCTTCTGCTCCTCTGGCGTCTGAGCCGCTGCCAGCAGCTCTGAGGCAGCTTCTGGGCTCGCAGGGAAGGTGGAGGCTGTCCCTCCGTGCTGTCCCAGCTTCCCCACAGCCAGCTCCGGGTGTTTCCAGCCAAGAAATGCTTTTTCCCGAGCCCATCTGCAGCCTCGGCACCACTCGGTGCTCCCAGAGCCACGAGGATGATGAAGGGGCTGCGAAAATAGAAAAGCCACTGTCAGATTCAGCATTGGCACTGCGGGCAGGGGGTGGGAACGAAGGTTGCCCATGGGGATACAGGGTCTGACACGTCTGCTCCTGCTGCCTTCCCTGCGGGGTCCAGATGCCTTCCAGGGAAGGCAGGGATTCTTCCACGGGGAAAGAAGGGAATTTTGTGGATTTCTCTCCACAAAGAAGAAGCACCTGATCCTGCTGAGCTTTGGCGCTGCCAACCTCCTTCTGAGGAGGAATCACAGCTTCTCCCCCATCCTCGGGTTGTCCAACACCAATCCCGTGTCCTCCTCTCCAAAGATTTTGCAATGAGGCTGCCGGGCCTGGGGTGATTTCCCTGACTGACAGAATCACAGGTTGAAAGGATGGGTTTGGGCTTTTCTTGCTGTTTTCTCCAGAACAAGGTGAGTTCACGTAATCCCCGGGTTTGCATCAGCTCAGCCAGCATGCACCTGCACGTCCAGGCAGGGCTTCTGCAAAGCGAGCTCACAGGATCCGTGTGATGGGAGCAAATTGGAATTTTTTATTTACATTAGGCCCCTCTCCACATTGTGAGCTGGCAGTGGAGCACAGAGGAGGCTCATCTTAGTGCGTTCACACTTCCCAGCACAGCTGAGTTTGCTCTTTTAATGGGCTCCCTGGCCTCTGCTGAGGATGTATTTGCTGTTGCCAACCAGGCGAACAAATCTCAGCATCTTGTCGCTGCCTTCTTGGATAAATTGGGAAGAGTGAGGTGAGCTTTGGAAGAGGGTTCCTGAAAGAAGGATTAGTGACAGGACTAGAGGATACATCCTCAAGCTGTGCCAGGAGAGGGTCAGGTTGGGCGCCAGAAGGAATTTCTCCATGGAAACTGTTGTTAAACACTGCAAGGGGCTGCTCAGGGAGGTTTGGAGTCCCCATCCCTGGAAGTGTCCAAGGAACACACCTGGACGTGGCACTCAGCGCTCTGGGCTGGGGACGAGGTGGGGATCGGCCGCAGGTTGGACTCGATGGACTTGGAGGGATTTTCCAGCCTCGCCGACCCCTGGGATTCGGCGATTTATGTCGGGAAGGCACAGCTCAGCTCTTTCAGCCTCGTGCTCCTCGGGAGCCTCCCTGTCCCCGCAGGTGCCACCCCTGGGGGCCCACGGCGTGTCCTGTCCCCCGCTCCGGTGCCGCGCGTCCGTCCCCAAACCCGTGGCACGCAGCCAGCCCTCGGCACCCTCGGCACCGCTGCTCCCTTACCTTTAATTAAATCCCGGCGTTACGCCGCCGTATTTCAGCCGCTTTCATCGCTTTCTTCAGCGGCGGCGGCAGGAAAAAGCAATTACTGTTCATCACAGCCGTGCCAAAATAAATTTACACAAGTCAACGCTTGGGTTTGCTGTTTTTGCTGTTTTAGGTGTGGGGTGTGGAGGGACCCCCCCTTCCCGGGAAATATTTCATGGACCTGGCTCCGGGTCCTGCCTGGGGTTCTGGCAGAGCTCAGCAACTGGGCAGCGATGAGGGAAATGTGGGGGTGGCAGGTGGCTGGGAAAGGGACGTTTTTTGGGAGAATGGCCCTAAAAGTGTCAGAACATCGGGGTGAGCGAGGCAGGAGCTGCTCGAGGAGCAGCCCCACACAGCGATGGGGAACAACCCATCATCGGCACCGGCTCGCCCCGCAGCTGAGGCAGCTTTCGCCTTTTGCTTTCCCCATTTCTCCCCCTTTTCCCCGGTCCTGAGGGAGAGGCAGCTCCCGCTCCGCGCTGCTCGCTCAGGACACGGCGGGACAGGGAACGCTCACCTCCCTTGACCTTCTCAACATGGCGCCCGCCCCCGCGCCCTTTCCCCACACGGCCTCTGCCCTTCCCAACATGGCGGCGCCAGGGGCGCGCCGGGCCCCTCCCAACATGGCGGCGCCGCTTCCCGCCCGCGGGGCGCTTCCGGCGGGGCCTGGCGCGGCCATGGCGGAGCTGACGGACGCGGAGCTCCGCAAGGAG
>VXAZ01000803.1:1233124-1243267 GCA_013399875.1 Gymnorhina tibicen
GGCCTGGGGGGACCACCGGGGGTCCCCGCCGGGCCGGGGCGGAGGCTTCAGGGCTGAGGGCGGCCTGTCCCGGGACAGCCTCGGGAGGCTGAGCCCCTCGGAGCAGTGGGGGACGACTGTGGAGAGAGGTGGGGGTGCACTGGGGGCATCCCTGGCTGGGCACGGGGGGTTCAGTTCCCCCTCGCAGTGGGACACGTCCGTAGAGAGGAGCGGGGGACTCGGGGGCCTTGGGGCGGACAGAGCGGGGCCGAGCTCTGCGGCGCACTGGGAGACATCGGCAGAGAGCGGCCGGGGGCTCAGCCAGGGGCTGGGGGCGAGCCTGGATGGGTTTCGGGGCTCCTCACTGCAGTGGGGCGCCTCAGAGAGGAGCGGGGGGCTCAGCAGTGGCCTGAGACCAACCCTGGACAGGTTTCGGGGCTCAAACTCCGCATCCCAGTGGAGCCCCGCAGCAGAGAGGAGTGGGGGGCTCGGCAGCCGGGCTGGCTCGGGGTTGGATGGGGTTGGGGGGCTGAGCTCCACGCCCTACTGGAGCTCCTCGGCGGGCTCCAAGCCCGTCCCCGGCGAGGAGCAGTCCAGGAGCCCCTGGGGGACGTCGGGAGTCGGGGCGCAGAGCTCCCGGGCTGCCTGGGACACAGCGGGGGAGAGGAGGGGGCTCTCCTCCAACAGCTGGTGGAGGCGGGAGAGCGAGGTGACCCCCAGCACCCAGTGGGGCTCCTCGGCGGCGCCCGGGAGGTTCAGCAGCCTGTTCAGGAGAGGGAAGGAGGACCTGGCTTCCAGCGTTGGGAAGGAGGCAGAGCGAGGTGCGAGCAGCCGGGCTGGGGGGCTGATCCGGCGCTTCCCGTGGCGGGCAGCCAGCGATGGGGGGCACGGGGTGACCCCGCGCACGGCCCTGCTGCGCTCAGCCCCGAGGCAGCAGCCGGAGGGGAAGGGCAAAGGCCTGGAGTATTACCTGTCCCAGTTCCTCTGCCTCGCCAGCGTGGTGCTGCTCCTGATTTTTCTGGGCATCCTTGTGGTGAAGATGGTTGGGTCCGGCTGGCTGGACGGGAGAGAGGAGAGCTGTACGTGCACTGGTTTAATTCTCGTTTAAACTTTATTCCTCACCTTTCTTCCTGCTTTCCCTTTACTGCTCCCGTTGCCATCACATTTATCATCCTCGCTGCCATAACCTGACATCTCTGTTTCTGTCCCTCCTCCCATCTCCCCTTTCCCATGGGAAAGTTTGTTAGTCATGGAAAGCAAATCAAACGTTGGCTTTTTCCAAACGAGTTTGGCCTTCAGTCCCTCAGAAGCGTGGAGTTTATGTGGAGTGCCATTCCTGCTAGGCCAAGGATGGATTTTATGGATGCCTGCTGGGCCAAGGATAGATTTTATGGTGTGGCACAATGTCTGTGTAGTAGCTGGGGTGTGTTTTTGATGTTCCCTCTGCCAGCACGGCCCTTCCCAGCCTTTATTCTGTCCAAGGGGGAAGTGCAGCGGATCAATCCAGCACTTCAGGTGTGGCAGAGCGTGTCTGTCTCTGCCATGAGGAATGAAAAGGGCTTTCCCCAGCAGCTGGTTTTTAAAGCAGAGTTCCCCAGCTGGAACAGCTGGAAATGGGGACATTTCAGTCTTTGAGCTGAACAAAGAAGGGTTTGGGGGCCGTGCTGGGAAGGTGCTGGTCCTGAGGCTGGGCACGCTGTGCCCTTGGCGTGGGCTGGGAAAGCTGCTGCACTGCCAGAGCCAGGCTGAGACTGCCCAGTGCCACCGGATGACAGCAGTGACAGGAATCCTGGAGGCAGGAATGTCACCCAGGTGTGGATTGTGCCGGCCCCGGGGCAGCGCTGGGAGGGAGCTGACCCAGCCCTGCCGAGCCCGGAGCTCCAGCTGCCATCAGCCCTCCAGGAGGGTGCATTTCCCTCCCTGGCTGTGCTGGGACGTTTCAGGTGGCCCTGGTGGGCAGCGAGAGGCAGCACTGGAGTGTAAAGGTCAGCGTGAAGCTTCTCAAACAGGGGCTGTCAAAAACATCCAGCCCCAGTCCCCACTGCCCAGCTGAGCACGTTCATCACCTGCATCGTTTGTGTGTTTTTCCTCAGGCTGCTCCCAAAGCAGCTCCTGGAGGGGCCTTTTGCATCTCAAGGTGCTGCCAGGGGGAGATTAACAACAGCAGAACCAGGCTTTACGTCGAGCCTGCTTTTAAAAAGATAATTATTTTCTTGATCAAAGCTCTTGTTTGCAGCCAGCTAACCCACCCTCTTCTCTCTCCTAGTTAATCTCTTGCCTGTGGATTGTGACAAAAGCACGGATGATGTAAGCATTTATTTATTTATCTTCAATCTTGTGAGCTCTCACAGAACAGTGATTGTTCCAGGTATTCTATTCCACCCGTAGCAGTATCACTGTAAAATGATTAGTTCTATCGTTTTACAGAAAAATTGGGACTTGATGAGTCGGAATTAATGGGCCAGATTAAGTTAGGAGTGTGTATGAGACTCTGAAAGATAAAAATTTAAATTCCCAATTATGTGAATCAATTTCTTTTTAACAGTTGTACCAGCAGTGGCATTGGTTTGCAGTAAAGCTGTTTTCAGCTTTAACGGTGCAAGATTTAATCCAGCTAATTCCCTGAATTCCACCACGGCTGCACAGCCCTGCTCCCTCTGTGAGGATGGATCACTGGGAAACCCGGGGCTGCCCCTGGATCCCTGGGAGTGCCCAAGGCCGGGCTGGACGGGGCTTGGAGCAGCCTGGGATAGGGGAGGGTGTCAGGGGTGGAACTGGGTGAGCTTTAAGGTCCCTTCCAACCCGGCCGTGCCGTGATTAGGAGGGAGAAGGTTTCATGTTGGATTCTGAGTTCGGGTGTGCTGGGATGTTCTGGAGGCCGTGGATCCTTCCACGGTGGGTCTGAGGCTGGTGCTGCAGGCTGGGCCGCGGCTTGGTGGCACTTTATGGAATCCCAGGCTGGTTTGGGCTGGAAGGGACCTTAAAACTCAACCAGTTCCACGGGGCAGGGGCTTCCAGAGGACGCGCGGGGTCACTCGTGCCTGGAGTGTTCCTCTGCTCGGGTGATGTGGTTGGAGCTGGCGGCGCAGGGCCGAGCCGGACCCCGGCGCTGTGGTTCTGGCTGGTGCCCGGGGCTGCAGCCCCGCTGTGCCCTGCTGACGTGTGTCCCCGTGTGTGCCCTGCAGTTCTGCCAGGCCAAGCAGAAGGACGTGACCATGGCCGTGCTGCACGAGCTCTACAGTTACCTGTCCGTGCAGGCAGGTGAGTGCCGCTGCGTCCCCACCCCTGCTGGGCCTGCAGCAGCCGCCTCTCCCGGCTCCTGCTCGCTCCTGTCCCACTCCGGGCTGCTTTGTGGAACAGGCAGTTCCCTTCGAGGAGCTCTGAGGCAGGCAGGGAATAGGAAAGCAGGGAGAGGTGGGTTTATTTTTATCCTGAGTGGTGCTTGGCTGATGCACTCCCATCACCCTGCCTGGGTGAGTGGGCCTTGTTTGTACTTGAAGTGTTGGGAATTTCAGGTAGGATTGGTTGGGTTTGTTATTCTTTTCTCACCAGCAGCTTGAAGTTGTCCTCAAGACAAAGCTAGGAAGTGTAAAGTGATGTGTTCTTACACATGAAGTGACCTAAGAAATTGTCATTTCTGCTGAAATGTGGCAGCAGATGCGTGAGTGCCTCTCCCTTTCCTCGCCGCAGGGCGGGACAGGCTCTCTGAGCTGAGGAGCTGACCCAGCACAGTCCCTGCTCCAGGAGTAAATCCAGCCCATCACTGGTGTTTTGGGATGGAGGAGACTGCTGGAAACCCACTGTATGAGCAGGGACTTGTTCAGCAAGATTCACAGCAGTGGTAATCAGTAAAAGGGTTTCAATTCCATTTTCTGCATTTCAGACCTCGAGGCTGAAGCCTTTGGATACTGAAGCTGCACAGAATTCCTAAATCTTCTCAAATCTGACTTCGGATTTCCACCAGATTTACTTAGCACATTTGTTTAGTCAACTTGGTGAGGCGAGATTTAGAGGATTTAGTGCTTTGCTAGCATTTCTCTGCCGGGGTTAGAGGCAGAGCTGTGATTTCAGCTCCTTGGAGGCATTTTGAACACTGGTCATTAGCTCCACACCTGATACCTGGTGGCAGCTGTGGTTCTGTGCTCTGCAAGGGGCAGGAGCAATGGTTTCCCCCTCGTTGTGTGTTCAGCAGCTCTGAAGTGTCGTGTTTGATTGCCCTTATCCAGCAGCAGCTCTGAAGTGAGAGGTTTGATTGCCCTCATCCAACCTCCGTGCAGCGGCTGAGCATTTTATTAATAGTCATAATCTGATCTGCCTGCAGTATAAATCTCACCCTGGAATCGTTTTGCTCAGGGCTGGGGCTGGTTGGAAGGGAGAGCGTTCGGAGCCTGGTTCTGAGCTGTTCAAGGGCTTTTTCACAAACGTGATTTGTCTGTTTGACTTTTCTTGCCAGGTAATTTTGAATGTGGGAACCCTGAGAACCTAAAGAGCAAATGCATTTGGGTTAGTGAGGCGAAGGATCACGTGCTGGTGAGTGGGCTCTGAGCAGCTTTGTTACAAGCCAGTGCTTAGTCTCTTACAAAGCAATAAATAATAGACACTGAAACAATTCACCAGCCATTTTACTTCTCATCCTGCTTTGATTCTCTCCCATATCTCTCACTTCCCCTTTGGCCAGTCCTGTTCTCAGCAGTTCTTTCAAAAATCATTTTCTCCTCCATTTTCTCCTGAATCTTTCTGATTCACCCCCTGTAAATCTTAATGGTTTGTTGTTTCACTGGAGCCATCAGTCTCGTGGAACCAGAAATTTCCCTGGACTGAGGGCTGTGCACAAGAAGGATTTTTCTCTGCTGCAGAGTGTCAGGAGACAGACTGCTGTGATCCAGCATTCCATTTCTTTCCTGGTAACCTGTCAGTAGGATTATGTTGTATTTAGTGGTTGGCCCTAACAGTCTGGGATGGTGTTATTTCACCGAGTGCTTCATGCATCATCTCCCCAGTCAGGAGACTTTAGGCCAGGCAGACCTTCAGGCTTAGTTCTCCTCCCTCCAGTTTGCAGAATCCCGATAAGAATTAACCTGGGGACAGACCCTGTGGAATGAATTCTCCCACTGCTGCAATGAAATGATGTTGGGCAGTATTTTAAATGAGTGGAGGACTAATCTCCTTATGGCTTCCTTTGCACAGAACGTGACTGGCAGTTCCTCGCAGAAGTTTGAAGCTGCCCTGCACTGGATACTGAACAGCAACAAGGATTTGGGAATTAGGTGAGCAGAAGCCCTCTGTGTCAAGGTTAGGGGTCTGCTGATACCGAGCAGCAGCAGGGATTTGGGAGTGGGGTGAGCAGGAGCCCACTGTGCCAAAGCTGGGGGTCTGGGTGTTGGCTGGGGCGGAATTTGGCAGGGTCAGTGGTGCCCTTCAGCTCCCCGAGCTCTTTGGGCTTCAGCTGATGGGCTGGGATTGGCTGTGGCAGAGCTCGCTGGGCAAAGTTCCAAAGGAAAAGTACAGCCCTGCAGCAAGATGGGAACCGAGCTCCCTCCAGGAGTCTGATTGCCAGCCCTGGCTGTGGGATGCTGCGTCCAGGGATGTGCTGCAGATGAGGTGGAAGTGGGAGGTCAGGGCTGCTTGTGGCCATCAGTGGTTGTGTTGTGCCTCCTGTGGGGTGGTCCTGGTGTCCTGCCCAGGGTCCTGTGCCTGCGGCTCTTCTTAGACCTGCCCATGTGGTCACTTTTCCCGGGATAAGCTCTCTCCGGTACATCTGTGCATTTGTGGAGCTGCATCCTCGGACCAGAGGGTTCCCTGGCCAGCAGAGCCCTCTGTGCATTGGGGGGTGGCACCCACGCTTTGGGATCCTCTGGAGCAAGTCCCGAGCAGGAGGAGGAGAGGGAAAGGGATGTTGAGTGGTACCTTCAGTGTCAGTTGTGTCTCTGGCAGAGCACCCAGTGCACAGTAAATCCCAGAGTTACTGAGGCTGGAAAATCCCTCCCAGCTCTGGCCTGTGCCCGATCCCTACCTGGACAGCCGGGCCAGAGCGCCGAGTGCCACATCCAAGTGAGCACTTCCAGGGATGGGAACTCCCCCCCCTCCCTGGGCAGCCCCTCCCAACGCCTGACCACCCTTTCCAGGGAGAAATTCCTCCGGAATGGATGGCGTGACAGTGGGATGTGGTCACTGAGGGGGCGTTTCTCAGCCAGCAGGCTCCATCCATGAGAAATGGCAGCGCTTGGGGGTTTTCAGGGAAAAATCACAACGTCCAGTCCATAACCTAAGGAAAGAATGTTATCCAGAGTCAGCAGCCATCATCACCTTCCTCTGGGAAGCGTGGGCTGCCTCCAGTCTGCGCTAACTCCAAAGTCTGAACAGTTGTTTGCATTTTCACGTTGCTAAATGCGTCTCTGATTAAGTGAATTGCAGCAGTCGTGGTGCTGGGGTTGGTGGGCAAGGCTTGTAGGAATTCCCACTGCTCCATTTGCTCTTAAATATTCCTGCAGCTGCTGCTGTGATCCATGGATCAGACGGCGTCTGCTGCTTTGATTCCTGGGGTGTGCAAATTCCCAGGACGGGACACGGCTTCCTTAGGGGCAGGGCTGGATTTGTAGGTGGGCTGGGGATGCAGAGTTTTCAAATTTCGTGTTTTTATACTCCAGCACATTTCCAGTCAGAAGCCGTGGGATACAACATCCTCCCACTTTTTGTTTTCTTAATTAGCAGCTCTGCTGGCTGGTCCCCAAACAGCTCCACTTCCCCGGAGCCAGCGTGGCAGCATCCCCAAAACCCTGCCCCTGGCATTTTTTAGCTACACGAGATTATTTTTTAGTTGCCAGTCTGAGAGGCAGGACTGAAAAATGAGCTTTGCGCTGGGTGATTCCGCTGCATGTTTTAAATATTTCCGTGGAATTTGGGTTGTAAATAAGACAAGGGGGTGGGAAACGACCGTGAGCGTGCAGCTCCTGCAGAACCCAGAACCGGGGCGAGCTCTCAGCAGTTCGTGAGCTGAGCCCCTGTAAATTGAGCAAACCTCTTTGTCTAATGGGCTGTTCAGTGCAGGCAGAATTGGGAGTTTAAAAAATACAATCTCCTTTGGTCCGGGGCCCCTGGATCCGCTGGCTGTCCCTTGGACCCCTCGGTGCCTGCGAGCTCTGGGAACGGCTCAGTGTGGAGCGAGCCTGGGCTCGGGAGCAGCAGTGCTGCGGGGCCGAGGGCTCTGCTGGGCTCTGTGCTGATGCTCTGCCACTCTTTGAGCTGCCCCTGCTGCCAGCCCGGGTGCCCCAGCTCTCCCTGCCGGGGCTGAGCAGTGACTCCGCCTCGGGGAACGTTTCCATCTCCGTGCCGGGAGGTGGGAATGCAATTCCGAGTTCAATCTTGCGCACGCTGAGAGGGGCTGTCGGAGAGGCTGTGCAGGGACGCTCAGTGTGCCAGTGGGAGTTGCAGCCCCGCTGCCTTCCTGAAGCCACATCCATCCCTGGCTAAGCAGCCAGCCCCGAAATGTTCTGGCAGGAGGCTGTGCCTGGGTGCGGGGGCATTTCCCGGGAGCCGCGCAGGAGCTGCTGCGTCCGCAGTCTGGTTGTTCTCCCGGCCTTGATTAAAGACTGCAGTTGGAGCCTGCTCTCTTCAGTGAGATTTTCTGCCTCTTCCCATCAGGTTGAAAGGCAGGGACCTGTCGGAGCCGGTTTCCAGCGTGGAGGAAGTGTTCTGCCTGGAATCTGCCCACCCCCAGATGGGGCTGGGCTGCCGCTTCCGCCGGGCCGTGGTCACGGCCATCATGAACCTGTTCCTGTTCTTCTGGAGTAAGTGGCTCTCGGGGCTCAGCTGCAGGGCTGAACCCCTGTGATCACACATTCCTCAGCCTCAGGAAATGCCTGACAGAGGTGAAATAAATCTGCTGATGAGTTAATGTCTAATTAACCTTACTTCTGGCAGCACAGGAGACCCACAGCCCTCCTCTTGTGCTGTGAGTGCTTAAAAGTTGCTTTAAATCAGGCAGCTGATGAGCTCTCTGGGTATTCCTCAAGTGCCCATTATTATGGGCTGCAAAATAAGTGTGTTAACTTTCCTAAAGGAGCCAGTTTTTCTTTTTTTCTTGCTCTAAGCTCCCAGGTCCTCCAGCCTCTTTAATAATGACTTGTAGCATTTCAGGGTTGGAGGGTTTATTGGAATAGTCTGTCATGCCTCAGCTGAGACAGGGGTTTTACCCAGCGAGGTGATAACGAGAGCTGTGTGTGACTGCAGGAGTTTCTAATCCAGCCTGACAGGGAGGGGGTGACAGGGGACAGTTCTGTTTACTGCAGACACTGAAGTCCTACGGGGGGCATTGTCAGTGCTAAAGCTTCCATACACGTCTCCTGCATTTTGGGCTGCCGCCGGAGCCCCCGGCTTTATTTCCCTGTCCAGCAGCTCTCCGTGGAGCAGTGAAACCTGACAGTCTTCCAGAGTGATGCTTGTGGGGGAGGCCTCTGGCAAAGGCTCCTCTGCGATTTGCAGAACCGGGGCCCGGTGGTTGTGCTGAGGTTTTTCTGTGAGGGGGCAGCTCCGTGCTGAGGCTTCCCCAGCGCCTCCTCCCACATCCACAGCTGCTCCCGTGCTGCAGGGGGGCAGCTCCAAGGTTTTGGGGTGCAGCTGCTCTGGGAATCGCTGGGATTCAGTTCCGAGCAGGCCTGGCTCACAGTGTCAGAACTAAATCTGCGTCCAGCAAGTACCCACTGTCGGTTCCTGAATTCCCTTGGTTTTTGTTCTCCTAGGTCTGATAACCCTCTGGGGGATCCTGATCTACCTCCGGTATCGCTGGCGGAAGATGGAGGAGGAGGAGCAAGCCATGTATGAGATGGTGAAGAAGATCATAGGTAGGAGCCGTGGGAGTTGAGGGAGCCTTGCTCTACTCCCTGCAGGGCTGAGCCCTCACTCTCGTGCCCTCCTGTCCTCCAGCTGTTGTCCAGGACCACTACAAGGAATGGGAGCGGAATTTGGAGCGTTACCCCTACGTTGGCATCTTCCACGTCCGGGACAGCCTGATCCCTCCTCAGAGCAGGTGAGCTGGCTCTGGGCACTCGGGAGGGCTGGGAGCAGCAGGGTGGGATTCGGCACAGTTCCAAGAACGCATCCCTGGAGCTGCTCTGCAGGAGGAGGCTGGAGCCTTCGGGTCGGGAAAGGCTCGGGCACAGCTCAGGCCGTGCCTGCAGCTGGTGCAGGTCAGTGTGACAGCCCCGGGGCTGGCACTCGGTGCAGTGCCAGGGGTGTCTTGTCACTGGTGCAGTGCCACGGGTGTCACTGGTGCGGTGCCAGGGGTGTGCTGTCACTTTCGCAGTGCCACAGATGTGTTTTCCCTGTTCTGCCCAGCAGAACCTGGGTTTGGTTTGCTTGGACATGGAGCACCAGGTGTCCTCTGCCTCATCTGCTGGGTGTCTGCTGCTGTCCCCTTTCCCAGCCATCGTGGCTGGCTCAGTGCTGAGCTCTCCAGAGCGATTCCCATGGGCTGAGCAGGGTCTTGGGGCTCTCCTGCAGTGACGGTGTGTGCCCAGAAAGGGGCCAGGCTGAGCTGTGCAGCTGCAAAGGGAGCTGGAGTGAGGTGGTCGGGTTTGGGGCTTTCTCGGGTGGGGTTTGGGGCTTTCTCGGGTGGGGTTTGGGGCTTTCTCGGGTCGGGTTTGGGGCTTTCTCGGGTCGGGTTTGGGGCTTTCTCAGACAGGAATTGTGGTCGAGGTCGTCGCTCCGTGGGTGGTGGGGCTGAAGGGCCGCAGGGCTGGATCCCGGTGCTTCGCTCCACTCTGCAGGGATGTTTCTCGTGTTTTGGTTAAGTGGAGCTGCTTTGTCCTCCTGGGCAGTGTTAAACGTCCTCGCTCTGGATCAGACACAGGGCTCCTCTTCCTGCAAGGGATGAGTGCAGCTCTTTGAGCCGTCCCTGGCTGTGAGATGCTCAGAACTGCTGGATCCAAAGCTGGGGTGAACATCGGGGCGTCCCCCTGGCTGAGATCTCTGTGTGCAGGACGGGGGAGGGCGATCTGCTCATCGAGTCCCTTCGCAGCACAAATTGAGGCAGAAATTCAGGGCCCTGGCAGAGCCTCTCATCTTCCCCCCCGGGCAGGATTTGTGTGGCCGTGCCTTGGTCTGAAATCTCTAAACCAGCGTTTGTTTGATGCCTTTTCCTGCCTGCACGGGGAGCAGGAGGCAGCC
>VXAZ01000803.1:1244043-1263135 GCA_013399875.1 Gymnorhina tibicen
GCGAATTTGGGTGGAAAATAAAGGATATAGGAAGCTTCTAAAGGCGCTTTCCTGCGGCTGCAGCCCAGGACTGCTCCGTGGCTGCTCCAGAGCAGCTTTGGGAGGGCTCTGAGGGCTCCGTGTTGATGTTTAAGCTGGGCAGCTGCAGTGTCTGTGTTCGTGTCGGAGCAGGGCTGTGCCAGCACTGGGACTGTCGCTGTTCCTGCGGCCCCCCAGGGCTCCCAGGAGCGGCCTGGGCCCATCCCAGCCCTGCTGCGTCGTATCTCGTGTCTGTAATCTCTTGGTTACTTCAGCTTCTGTTTCTGTCCAGCGAAGGAACGTTTGTTTCCCAGGAAATGGCACCGGCGGGTGGCGGTTCAGCCTCGGCAGAGGAGCTGCTGCTCCGCTCTTGCAGGGCCGTGTGGCAGCTCCCGAGGCTGCAGGGCCCAAATCCTTTCCTGGCACCCGCAGGAGAACCGGCAGAGCGAAGCCAGCAGCGATTTGAGCCCTGTAGCCCCTGGATGTTGCTGCCCTTGAGGCCATCCCGGGGCTGGGTGCAGGGATTGCTCCTGTCCCAGGCTCCGGGCTGGCCGAGGGCACGGCCCTGCCCTGCCCTGGGCAGGTGGTGCCACTCCAGGCGTGTTCCCTGTGCCAGTCCCTGCTCACCTGGCAGTCTGCACCCGGCGCCACGCGGGGAGGTCCCCTGGCACCCCCCGGATGGATGGAGCAGAGCTCTCCAGGGGCAAAACCAGGAGATCTTTCCCATTAAATGGGGAATATCCCGCCTGGAGGTGGCTCTTAACCCAAAGTTTTGGGGGTGAGTGTTTGGGCAGGAGACAACAGCTCTTGGAGGCAAGGACCAGCCCCTTGCACTGTAATAAACAGGGAATAAAGGCAACCTTGGTTCTTCCAAAAGGTATCAAGATCATCACTGCTGCCAGAGAAATTCTCTCAAACACCGGTGCCTCTGTTCTTAAACCTTTTTAAACTCTTGGTGGGGTTTGGGTGAGCTTTTTTAACCGTCCAGAAGCGCAGAGTCAGGCATTGCTGTCATCCTTTTTGTATTAAACCTGGTTTTGTAGAACAAACTTCAATGGCTTGGTGCTGTTTCTATGTTCCATTTAGCTCTGTAAAAAAAATCAATATCAAAAATAAATTTATTACCGATAATTTACTCCCTTTATTTGTGCTGAGAAATCCCAGACTCTCCCAAGTGCTTTGGCTTGGATCAGGTCGAGTTCCAGCTTCTCCCAAGCCCTTGGGTGTGGCAGGAGCGGTCGCTCTGCTCGACTTCTGCGGAAGGAGGTGACTCAGGTTTGGTTTTNAGGGGAGGACATGCTGGTGTGGAGATGGACTCAGCCCTCGTACCTGTCGGACTCGGAGCACTGAGGGGCAGCAGGAGAGGAGCAGCCGTGGGGTCTGGGTGCGGACGCGGAGCCCGCGCAGGGCTCGGGCCCCTCTCCGGCCGCGGGAGGAGCAGGGCCCGGCCGAGGGTTGGGGGTTGCACGGCTCTGTTTGCTCTCACTGCTGGAACTCTTCGAACACACGCGTTCAGGGCAATAATGGCTTGGAAAGAAGATGGGCTTGAGCTGGTGGGAAGCTGGAATTGCACCCGAGCGAGCCTTCCACAGAGACCTGGCTCCCGTGGCAAGCAAACGACGACCTACAAAGAATAAACGCACGCCCCTCTCGAGGGCTGGGGGGGGCTCTGCCAGAGCCCCGGGGGTGCAAAATTCGACCTCAACTCTGCGAAGGCCAACTGGTGGCAGAGTCCATCACAGGGAATGTGCTGAAAGAGGACATTTCCCGTGGAAACACTAGGGTGGCAGTGCAGGCGTGTCTTTGTTAGCGTTTGTTTTTGTCGGTGCAGACAGTTTTGCTGTCCTGCTTGCTGCTTCCCGGCGAGGGAAATGTTTTGTCTCGGCTTCGTCCATCCAAAATTGGGGAGAGGGGGAATCGGGGGAAGGTGGGCCTGGAGAGAGGGGGGAGCCTGATGTGCCTTGGTGGTTGGGGCTGGGCTGGGGGTGGTGGAGGAGAGTTTGTGACCCTGTTACACTTTTAAGTCTGCAGTCTGTGTGCTTTATTATTTTGGGGTGGGGCGGGGAGGGGGGGGGGGGCGAATTTGGGTGGAAAATAAAGGATATAGGAAGCTTCTAAAGGCGCTTTCCTGCGGCTGCAGCCCAGGACTGCTCCGTGGCTGCTCCAGAGCAGCTTTGGGAGGGCTCTGAGGGCTCCGTGTTGATGTTTAAGCTGGGCAGCTGCAGTGTCTGTGTTCGTGTCGGAGCAGGGCTGTGCCAGCACTGGGACTGTCGCTGTTCCTGCGGCCCCCCAGGGCTCCCAGGAGCGGCCTGGGCCCATCCCAGCCCTGCTGCGTCGTATCTCGTGTCTGTAATCTCTTGGTTACTTCAGCTTCTGTTTCTGTCCAGCGAAGGAACGTTTGTTTCCCAGGAAATGGCACCGGCGGGTGGCGGTTCAGCCTCGGCAGAGGAGCTGCTGCTCCGCTCTTGCAGGGCCGTGTGGCAGCTCCCGAGGCTGCAGGGCCCAAATCCTTTCCTGGCACCCGCAGGAGAACCGGCAGAGCGAAGCCAGCAGCGATTTGAGCCCTGTAGCCCCTGGATGTTGCTGCCCTTGAGGCCATCCCGGGGCTGGGTGCAGGGATTGCTCCTGTCCCAGGCTCCGGGCTGGCCGAGGGCACGGCCCTGCCCTGCCCTGGGCGCGTGGTGCCACTCCAGGCGTGTTCCCTGTGCCAGTCCCTGCTCACCCGGCAGTCTGCACCCGGCCCCACGCGGGGAGGTCCCCTGGCACCCCCCGGATGGATGGAGCAGAGCTCTCCAGGGGCAAAACCAGGAGATCTTTCCCATTAAATGGGGAATATCCCGCCTGGAGGTGGCTCTCAACCCAAAGTTTTGGGGGTGGGTGTTTGGGCAGGAGACAACAGCTCTTGGAGGCAAGGACCAGCCCCTTGCACTGTAATAAACAGGGAATAAAGGCAACCTTGGTTCTTCCAAAAGGTATCAAGATCATCACTGCTGCCAGAGAAATTCTCTCAAACACCGGTGCCTCTGTTCTTAAACCTTTTTAAACTCTTGGTGGGGTTTGGGTGAGCTTTTTTAACCGTCCAGAAGCGCAGAGTCAGGCATTGCTGTCATCCTTTTTGTATTAAACCTGGTTTTGTAGAACAAACTTCAATGGCTTGGTGCTGTTTCTATGTTCCATTTAGCTCTGTAAAAAAAATCAATATCAAAAATAAATTTATTACCGATAATTTACTCCCTTTATTTGTGCTGAGAAATCCCAGACTCTCCCAAGTGCTTTGGCTTGGATCAGGTCGAGTTCCAGCTTCTCCCAAGCCCTTGGGCGTGGCAGGAGCGGTCGCACTGCGCGACTTCTGCGGAAGGAGGTGACTCAGGTTTGGTTTAACTCATCTCCTCCTGTGGCTGCGGGTGCCAGAGGGGATTTCCAGTGCCACAGGAAGGGGGTGGCCCCACGGCTCCGTGGCCAAGCGGGAGCTGCCTCCTCTCTGGCTGCGGCTGTTGCCGAGATTTGGGGACCAAGGCTGCGTCTCCTCCCGCGTTCCCGGGGGATGCCTTTGCTGAGGTACACCTGGGATCCGTTCCAGGTGAGGGAACGGTGCTGGCTGGAGCAGTTCCCCGTGCCAGGGCGCGTTTGTGGCCGATGGTGGCCGTGACTGTCACCCCCACCGTGTCCCCTCTTCCGTCTCCTCTCTCCGGGGCGGAGCAGCCCCGTTCCGTGCCGGGCTGGGCTCCAGTGGTGCCAGCAGTTTTCCCGGGAACAGCGGCTCTGCCCCCCTGCCCCGCTCCCCTCCCAGCCCCGCTGCCAACCAGAGCTGCTGAGGGCCCCGTCCCACCTTGCAGAGTAAATTTCTATAATTAACTGTGTTTCTATAAATAACTTCTCCCGTGGAACCCTTGCATCCCCTCCCTGTCAGGGAGGCAAACGTGGCCCAGCCAGGGCTCTAAAACAAAACCTGCTCTTTATCTTTTCCTTTCCTGCTTCCATTTAAAGCCCTTCCCACGGGATGTTTTTCCTGCTGCTGACACGACAGCTGATGCTGCACCTTATGGATGGGCACAGAGTCAGGGCACGGGGCCGGCTCCTTTCCCTGGAAAGATCCAGGGGAGCTGGGGAGGGACGGGCACAGCCAGGGATGAGCCCTGCCCGGAGGTGCCTCCCTCCAGCGCGGCCCCATCCATCCCAGAGCCATCACTGGGATTTGGCCGTGGTTCCGCCCGGCTTTGGGGAACGGGAGGCGCTGCGGGAGGGGTTTGTGGGGGTCAGGGAATGACCCTGGCTGTGTCCCCACCTCCCCGGCTCCCCCACGGGGCCAGGCCGGTCCCGCAGCCCCGCTTTTGTCGGAACGCTTCTGGGGGGGTCGGTGGGATCCGGCGCAAAGCCCACGGGGGTCTGAGCTCCTCTCCAAAGCGAGGAGACCCCAGTGGGTCAGGGAAACCTTTGGATGGGGTGTGGGCTCTGCGGCCCCACGTTCCCCCCGCGGCTCCCGGCACAGCAGCAGCTCCCTGGAATGTGCTCGCGGGGGCAGGAGGACACCGGAGCCTCCAGCGATGTCCCCTCTGACGGAGGAGAACGCCCGGGGCCCCGCACAGGGAATATCGGGATGAGTCCCGGGGGTGCTGAGGTCACCCAGGAGCAGCCCTGGCTCCCCGAGGCTCCCCCCACTGCCAGTGTCCCCCCCGAGCCGGACTGGGACGGGTTCGGAGCGGGGACCGCGGCCGCGGCCCGGCCGAGCTGGGAACATCGCCGTGCTCGTAGTTAGTTCCTAATTAGCACAGCTTTAATGCGAGGCGGTGTTCTCTCCTCTCGGAGCGCTCCGCTCGTTAGCAGAGCACTAATTACCTGTGCGGCTGCCCAGCCCCGGGACCCCGCGGTGCTCCCTGTGCCCCGACTGCCGGGACACGGCTCCAGCCCGGCATCCCCGGCACGGGAATGCAGCACAGGAGACACCCAGAGGGACGGGATCTGCCAGGGGAAATGTGGGCACTGCCAGGTGGGCACTGCCAGGGGGCTGTGCTGGGCTCCCCGGTGCGCCAAGGCAGAGCTGGGCACTCAGTCCTGCTCTCACTGAGCCCCAGGGACCCCCGGCGTGGGCCTGGCCCCTCCCTAGCAGCTCTGGGATGGTTGGGTTTAAAGCCCGGCCCGTCTGGGGTTGGCAGCCTGGCTTGGCTGCTCTCGGGGGGCTGCTGGAGCCGGGGGCTGCAGCAGGGGAAGGGCAGAACAAGCGCAGGGTGTTGGGATGGGGTGGGCACAGGGAGGGGAGCTGGTCTGGAGCCCTGCCTGCCCTGCCTGCCCTGGAGAAGGAGGAGGAATCACCAAGACCACCAAGACCAGCTGGGCTCGGGGACAGGGGAAGGGAGAAGCAGAAGCCCCGCTGGCGTCTGGCTGCGCAGAGTGCTCAGATCAGCTGTTTCTCCTTCCCAAACCAGCCTCGTTAAAGGAAACCCCCAAATAAAAAAGCGCTTTCCTGAGCTCAGATTCCAGCAGGGTGAAGCCAGGCCTTGGGAATCTGGGTCTTTCCTTCATCCTTGTCTTTAATCCCAGCCTCTGCCCCCACCATCAGTTCGGTCCTCTGCTCGTCCTGAGCCTGGTTTCTCCCCTCCCGTTAGCAGGAATTTCCACACCCACCGATCCTTATCCCAGCTGTGAGGTTTTCTCCCCCAGCACTTCCCCCAAGGCATCCCTGGGGGGGGCCAGGCCTGGGCACGGCTTTGCTGAAGTCCTCGAGTTCCTGCTGGGGACCCGGGGTGAGAGTGGGCACCGTCCCCTCCTTGTCCCAGGTGCTGCCCGGGTTGGGTGTTCCTTGTGATTCCCTAAAAATCACTTGGATCCCGTTTTCTGGGAGTTCAGGGGCTGGCAGGGGCTGGCACGAGCCCTTGGCACACTCTGGACAGGACAGTGCAGCCTGTGCGGGGGGCACACGCTGTCCTTGAGCGGCCGCAGGGGACAGCGTGGCCCTGGCAGGAAGCTCCCTGGGACTTTTCCATTCCCCACACGGCTCCCGAGCCCTGACGTGTCTCATTTCCCGGCACGAGGCTCTTGGCAGGGCCAGAGCTCTGGATCTGCTCACCTCCTGCCCGCCTCTGGGCAAACCCCGGCCTCACCCCCCCTTTGCCCACACCTTTTCTTTGCCACAAAGGGGGGTTTGGTGTCCCCCAGCCCCTCTCAGCGCCCCGCTCCCCGTGCCTCTCCTCCTGCATCTCCCTGGGGTGTTTTTCCCGGTGGTTTGGGAGCTCTGGGAAGCTCCATCCCTCTCCCGGTGTCAGCCCAGTGAGCAGGGAGGTGACAAATCCGGTGGGGGCCGAGCTGAGGGGGAGTTCCGAGGAAAACAGATGGACAAATCCCCAGTTGTTTTCCTGGAGAGCCGATTGCCCAAGAGAGCCGGAGCGCGCGGCCGGCTCCTCTCGCTCTGTTCCGAGCCCTCGCACGTGGCCGTTTCCCCGTCCCACCCAGGATGTTTCTCCCTGGCGCAGCCCCGCTGGAATGTCAGCTGGACATTCCGGGCTCCTGCCAGCGCCGACGCAGTCGGGCCATGCCCAAATGTTCCCTCATTCCTCCCTCTGGAGCCGCAGCGAGAGGCAGTGGGAAACGCGGCACAGGCAGCGCCGAGGCTCGGCCGCGGCCCCCGGCGGACACCGGCACACAAAGGTGAGGTCCGGGCCGGATTCCGGGGCAGGATGGATGGGGCAGGACGGACTCGGCTTTGGAGGTGGGTGGGAGGGTGTCAGGAAGGCTCTGGCCAGCGGGAAGGGAGAGGAGCAGCAGGCACAGCCGGGTGGGAATCTCCGGAGCGACGCTGGAGCTGGTGGCTCTCGGTTCTCCGCGGCGTTTGTGGAATGGCTGGGAAGTGCTGGGCTGGGAGGTGGAGGGGAGGGAGGTGCTGTGGGAGGCAGAAAGCGGGCAGGGGGGGTGAGGGAAAGCGGAGTGTGGTGGCACCGGGCCCGTGGTGGCACCGGGTGCCAGCGCTGGGGCTCCGTGCGGGGCTGGTTTGGGCTCCAGGTGAGCTCCAGCACCCGGAGCTGTGCGCACACACAGATCTCGGCCACGCTCTTTCCTTGCCTTTTAATGAAGAAAAGAAAACCATCCGCAGCCCCTGCAGTGCTTGGAACCCGACCTTGGAGCTCCGGGATGCTCCGGGAGCAGGGCAGTGGCCAGGAGGTGTGAGACTGAGAGCGGGGCCTGGGCACAGAGCTCTCCTTTTCAGAGGGGTTTTGCATTTTCGTATTCCCGGGTGTTTCTGCCACAGGGAGCCAGCTCAGCCTGGCTGTGCACCTCCCACAGGCTCGGGGCCACACGAGTCCTGTTTGGGATGGGATGGGGTGGGATGGGATGGGATGGGATGGAGTAGGTGCTACTCGAAGATTAGAGAATTGAATCTGCCTGGTTCCTCGTGGCTCGGTTGGGAGTTGGGAATAAAGAACCAGTTTAGCTGAGGCTCCTTTGACATTGGGCCCTGCCTGGGGGCAGGGTGGGAGGTGACAGTGCCAGGGGAGCAGCGCTGTCCCCAACACTGGGGCACAGCTCATCCAGTTCCAGCCCCGCCAGGAGCGGGGACTCCTTCCGTGGTTTCTCCAAAGCCCCATCCCTTTCCTGGAGAACGGAATATTCCTCTTCTATGCAGCGAAATACCCTCCGTATTCTCCTTCCCCACTATTTCCTGGCTCACCTCCACCTGCAGCACCTGAGCTGCTTTTCCTTTAGCTGGGGGAAAAACACTGACGGATTCCGGTTTTGCTTGGAGGCTCCAGATTTATCTGTAATTCCGTGTATTTTTAGTGACGTAAACATCTCCTGGCATTTGCGATTCCTTGAGCCAGTGGAAGTGATTTATTTCGAGTGTCTTGTTTCAGGGGAGCTCAGTGTTTGCAGGAACATTTATCTGCTCCGAATGGATGAGCTGCTTCCCGGCAGAAACTCCCAGAAAAGAACCTCCTTCTCCTACCGCAAACCCCGCGCCGAGTTTTGCTTGGGAGAAAACATTCGGAGCTTTATCAAATCGTGGATGTTTTCCCCCCCTCCTCGACTCCCTTCGCAATGCCAAGGCTGCCAGAGCTGTCGGGGGGTTGCGTCAGCTGAGGCTCAGCCTTGGACTGTCTCGGAAGCAAGAAAGGATTTAAGTCGTGTTGTTCCCTGCTCCAAAGAGGTGTTATGACAAATCCCCTTGGTTTTGGCTTTTCTCCTTCTTTTTGAGGATGGCAGGAGGGGGGGGAGGGGGGGGAAAGCCGCACAAAACAAACCGCAACAAACCTGCGGCTCCCGAGGCAGAAAATCCTCTTTTAAAAAATCGCCGCAACTTAACAAAATGCCGAATGCTTTTATTACCGCCCGGGAAGGCTCGGAGGAGCCGCTTTCTTCCCGGCTGGAAAGCGCTCGGCTCGGGGGCTTGGCTTTGTTCCTCCGGGGAAGGGAATTCCTCCCCAGAGAGGAATAATGGGAGGGGAAAAAACCCCACCCTGGGGGAGATAAAGGAGCGCTCGGGGGGTGGGAGCGGTTCTTCCCCACCTTCAGCTCACTCCATCCCACTGCGGGCACCTGCTCCGGGTGCTTTTTCCTTGGGGCTTAATCCCAGCAGGAGGGGCAGCGGAGATTTCAGCGTCGCAGAGGTGGAAGGGAGCCGGAAGGATCATCGAGCCCAGCTCCTGTGCTCCGGCTCCTTGCTGCCGGATGGGGAATTCGCTGAGGGCCAGCGGATCCAGCTCCGGGGAAAGCCCGAGCTGCCCTTCCCGCAGCGCCCCTGCCCAGCACGGGAAGCTCCAGGTGCCTCCAGGAGGTGCCACCACCCCTCTGCTGTTCCCTGGCTCCCGCTCCAGGAGCGGGGACAGCGCTGCCCTGCTCCCTTCTGTCCCGTGGGGCTGGCAGGGGTGGAGCTGCTCACCCGGCAGCGCATCCTGGAGGCTTTCCTGGCAGAACTGGAGCTTCCAAAGGCATTCTTGTCCCCTGCGCTGGGTTTCTGCTGGCCCCAGCGGGGTGCAGAGCTCCCCAGGTTGCGCTGAAGCTCGAGCGATCTCCTGAATTCTCCTGAGAGGGGCTGTGCTCACATGGACCCGTCCTCAAATGATGATTTTAATCTTTTTTTCCCCTCCCTGTGAGTTTGGGATGCGGAGTGTCCGTCTCTGGTGCGAAGCCAGGCTTCTCCAGCACCAACATCAGCTCCTTTTCGTCTTCCTGGGTGCCTGCGGGATTTGATTCCTGATGTCCAAGAGCCATCCGCGGGTTTCCTGTGAGGGATGAGGGGAGGAGCAGGTGTTGGTGGGTGCTGCTGCCAAGGATGTCCCACGGACGCGCTCCGTGATTTTCCCGCACCGCTGCTTTAGGGCCGAGACTCGCTGCTGTCAGAACCCGGGAGGAACTTCTGGAATCAGGCGTGGATCGGCTGCAGGGCAGGGTGGGGGAGCTGGGCGTGAGCCCTGTGGGCGCTGGGGTGACACATCCACATCCCCCCGCGTGTGTGAGCCTGCAAGGAAACGCTCCCGCTGCTGCTGCGCCGCGAAACGCCAGGGAATGGCCCAAACTGAGGTTCCCGTGGGAGGCACGGAAATTGTTGCTCGAGCGCCTGGGGACGTGCAGGGGCTTTGTCACAACGCTCCTGGGCAGGGAATGTCCGAGGCAAGGCCTGGGACCATCCTGAGGCGGCCTGTGGGACGAACTGGGGCTGTTTCACGGCATCAGTGCGGGGCGTTAATTACCCGCAAGGAATCCCTGATCCTGCTGCTTTAATTCACAGCTCGTCTTGATCGCTGTCTCTCGTCCCCAACACACTGAACCTGGGGCTTTCCTGGGCTCTCTGTGTCGGGCTGGGGCTCCCTGCCAGCCCCTGGGCACTGACAGATCTCATCCCACCCGGCTGCTGGGCGCCCCTTCTCCTCTCACTCCTGAATTCCCTCTGTTTTGCAGATTTCATCAGCGAAAGCCCAGCGTGGGGGAAAACCCAGCGTGGGGGAAATAGCAGAGCGGGTGAAAACTGGCCCGGAGCGGGTGAAAAGTGGCCCAGCAGTGCCCACGCCAGCCCGCGTTTCCCAGCTCCGCGCGCTGCTGCCGAAGGGGCTCGGGCCGTGCCCGGCACCATGGTGGGTCAGAGCCCCCTGGGCCCCGGCGAGGGCAGGGCCGCCGTGCTCCTGCAGCCCTTCGTGCACCAGGTGGGCGGCCACGCGAGCATGCTGACCTACGACGAGCACACCATCTGCAAGCCCCTGGTGTCGCAGGAGCTGAGCTTCTACGAGTCCCTGCCCCTGGCCATGAGACAGTTCACGCCTCAGTACAAAGGTGAGGGGGAGCTACAGAGCGCTCGCCTTCCCAAAAAGCGTCCCCGGCTGCTGCAGGTGAGACCTTTCCAGGCAGCGAGGATTCTCCTGCCCGTCCCTCCCTTTGCTGCCCCATCCCTGACCCCGTTCCCGGCTGGATTTCTCAGCCCAGCCCCTGGAAAGCAGCACTGCGAGAGCAGCGCCAGTATTTTTTTAAGGCATCCTCCCTCCCTCCCTTCTCTTTCTTATTCCCTCAGTATTTTCTGCTTTTACTGCCAGGCTTGTGCTGCTCGTAAAGCTCCCGACCCTGGCTTTTGGGGGAGGCGAGAAGCTCGCTTGTCACGTAAAAACTTAAAATATCTCTTGGTCCTTCGGCGATGCAGAAAAGAGCTCAGTCAGCCACGGCTCCAGCGCGCTTCCAGCCCAATCCCTCCCTTTCCCAGAAAGTCAGGGGCCTCTGCAGATTTATGGGACAATAATCGAAAGATGCTTAAGGGAGGGAAGTTTCCTCTGAGCGGTTTCCTCCGGCAGGAGCTGGGTTTGGTGCTGCAGGGCTGGGCCCTCGCTGATAAAGCTGTGAAACAGCCCCAGTTTAGCCAGTCCAGGGGTGCCCTGGTTGTTCAAACCTTTTTGTCTTTTTCCCTCTCCCGTTTCAAATCCCGGAGGGTTTGATGAGGAGGGGTAATCAAAAAGCAATTCTCCTCCAGTCCGGCGTCGGGCTCACGGGTTTTTTCCTCTCCCGGCTGTCCCAGCCAGGCGATGGAAGGGGTGGAATGCTTTCCCGTGGGGATGATGAGGGGGATGAGCATCCAGGGGGATGATCCTGGTGCCTCCATCCCCCGTTCACAGGTACCCACGTACCTCATCCCTATTCTTGGGCTGCGGGAAGAGCCCCGGGACCGTTACGTAATGGTGACGTTCTCTACAATGGGGCTCAAATATCATCCAAACCTCACCCCGAGCCCGTGGCTTTTCCTGCTCACCTCACCCATAATCAGGCCCTTTGGTGACCTTGGGACCGACTTTTATCCACTTTGAAGGCCCTGCCTGCCCCAGCTGAGCTCAGGGGGGAAGCTGGGCTTGTTTCCCAGCCCGGTTCTGCTCGGGTTCCCGGCGCCCTCAGCAGTGAACGACCGCGCTTGTAAACACAAAAATAAACCCACGAGGGCAGAGCTGCAGAGCGAAACCTCCTGAGAGCCCCTGGGATGCCACCGGCGTGGTGACAGCACCCAGAAATAACCTCTGGCTCCCCGCTGGTGCCGGCAGGAGGGGGATTGGGGTGTCAGTGCCGCCAAAGGCCAGCACAGACAGGCACCCGCAGGCTTCTGAGCGATGTTTGCCCGCTGCAGCAAAGGAGGGGCTCCGGGGGGACTCTGCCGCACACAGGTCACGGCAGGACACGCGCGAACCCCCCTGGAACCACCCCGGGAGACGGAAAGCGCTTTTCAGGCTGAGCTGCAGGTTTTTTGAAGACCGAATTTCCAGCCGGGGAGGTGGGGGGAGAGGATCACGTTCCCTTCCAATTTAACGCTCGGTTCTCGCCTTTGAAAATCTCCCCGTTAATTTTCATATTAATGGCTGATATTTAACAACTCTTACTTTCACGCTGTATCTATGAGTTTTTTGGGGCCAGCCCGTCAGCACTATGCAAATGAGCACAGCCCTGCTGACTGCAGCCAGGAACTGGGACAGTTTTTAAGGTTATGGTGTTTGGAACTGAGGGCTCTGGTCGCCTCCCAGTGACATTTTGAAATGAAAAAGGCTTTGATTTAGGCAAAAGACACGCTGGCTTTTTTTCCCCTCTTTCCCTGCCTACATCCTCCGCAAATGTGAAGCAGGCATCCAGGCTGAGAGGAGGTTTGTTTGCTCTCAGAAATAGGGTTTTTTTAAGAATGGGACTCAGGGAAAAGGTAATGCTGGAGCCTGAGGAAGATGGAACTCCCCGAGCTCACCACAGAGGGCTGGGAGGGCTAAAAATATTCCCTGCCCCTAACGAAGGCTTGCAGGCCCTCAGCAGAGCAGCCTGGGTAGATTTCCCCCCACCCAAACCCAGGGTTTTGGGGTGCAGGGCCCGGGGAGGGACGGGCACCCCAGTCCAGCAGGGGTGGCTGCAGGGACAGTTCAGGTGGGGAAAGCCCTCAGAGCCCAGCAGAACCCGGCTGGCACAGGAGGCAAAGCCTCGTGTGGGTGTTTGCTCACTGTAATCGCACTTGAAACGGAGAGAAGGGGCTTTGCACGTCTGTTTGCTTTGGCACCTCTGCCCGGGAGAGCAGAACTGTTTGTTGAGCTGCTGAGATCATCTCCCCGCATGCCCGGCAGACCCGGCGAGGATGCCCTGGGCACAGCTGGATCCAGCCCAGCTCCCCGTGTCCGCAGCAGGGCTCTTTCCCGTGCTGCCTGTCCCTGTCCCTGTCTCTGTCCCTGTCCCTGCCCCTGCAGCCCCCGAGCCCTGCAGGGCCGTGCTCTGCCAGCGCCCCCGGAGCGCGGGGAGGCTCAGGCGGCCGTGCCGGAGCTGCGGGAGCGGGCTGGCCTTATCAGCCTTCCCCAGAAAGGTCAGAGCCGGCTGCGCAGAGATCCGTGGCCATTCCTGCGCTGTCACTTGAGACGCACGGCCAGCCGGCCCCGCGCCAGGGATGGGCTCGCGTTGGGCTAAATCCGTGGTGGACTGGCTGGCATTTGAGCCCTGTGATTCCTGTCAGAGTCAGGGAAAATTGCAGTGTTCAAATGCAGAATGGTGTTTTAAGCACTCCGGGTGGAATAAAATAACCTCCGGTCGCAGCCCTGGTCCCTGTCGGGCACCAGCTCCGGGCGTGTGACGCTCCAGCCCCCCGTGGGATATCTGGGTGCTGTCCTTGGCGCTGGGGGAAGGACACGACCATGACAATGTGCGGGCAGCGCTGCCAGCCCACGGCCACATCCCTGCCCCGCTCCTGGGGCTCTCCAATTAAAGGAAGCAGTTGGCACGCTGGGTGTCCTTGGAAAATGCCTTGTCCCCAACCCTCCCTTCGCTTCCTGCCAATGGAAAGTGTTTCCAGCCTTGTGCTGTCTTTAAAAAGCACTTAAATCCCTTGTGATAAATAAGCTGGGAGCTCCTGATCTGAAGCGGGGGGCTTTTCTGGGTCACCCAGGGCACAGCAGAGCCCGGAGGGGCGGGGGACAAAGGAATGTGGTGTTCAGAGGAGGCAGGTTTCAAACTGTGCCTCGAGACGGGGAACACCTGAAAATCCTGAGAGCATTTTCCAGAGTCTCAGACTGAACGTGTTTTTTTGGCTTGAAATCAGAGCGGGATCAGTAAAAGGCCACCAAAACACGAGGCGGTGGCGAGGTGGTGGCCAGGCCTCTGTGCTACCCCACGGGCTCACCTCCGGCTCGTTTGGTTTCCCCTCTGCCCAGGCATCGTGTCCGTGCACCTCAAGAAGGACAGCCTTGGCAACCTGACCCTGATCGCCAGCCCCGGCCTGGGGCAGCCGGACGCCTGCGGCCGCCTGGACAGCGCCGGCGGTGACCCCGCGGTCACCTTATGGCACAAATGCAAGTGGGCGAGCAGTGCCGGCGGCGAGCACGGGCTCGTCAAGTGGAGCCACGCCCAGGTCACCAAGACCTTCAAAGACAGGTGAGGGTCTGGCACTCCCTGCAAACCGCCTGGCTGGCATCTGCCACTCGGGTGGGGTGGGGCTTGGGGTGGATCTGGGATGGGTTTGGGATGGGTTTGGTGGCCCAGCTCTGGATTTAGGGCACAAGCAGCTCCCAGGCGAGGTGAAGAGCGGCAGAGCCAAGCCCTGTGTGTGTGGTTCTGCTCTTCCCTGGCATGGGGACGGAGTGGGGTGGGTCTGGGAGTTGTTGCTCGAATATCTGCCTCAAATTCTGCTCTAAACCCCACTCCTTGGAGCACAGCACGCTCCAGGAGAGGAGAGGCCCCAGGGGAAGTCACTGAGCATGGAATGTCCCTCTGCTGGCAACAGAGGGGCTTCAGTCCCATCCCATCCCATCCCATGGATCCCATCCCATCCCACACCACCCCATCCCAGGGGAGAGCTCTCCCAGTAAGGCACCCGGTGCTCCCAGCACCTCCGTCTCACAGAGGTTTTCTGCAGGACATCCTTCATCCCAATCTGGTTCGGGGCAGCCCTGGGCCAAGCTGGGACTGAAGGTGGAATATCCCTGGAGCCGTGGAGCCGCTGCCTCTGGAGCGATGGGAGTGGTGGAGTGTGGATGAGCGAGACCAAGGAATGACTCCCCAAGGAGAACAGATCTCCTCATCACTCTTTCCCTCCCTCCCCTCCTTGGAGCCAGCCTCTCCAAATTGGGAATCATTCCCATTGTTGGACCATTTGCCCATTAGGTGGATAAATAGAGATCCCCGGCCGCTGGGGCTGTGAATGGCTTTTCACGGGAGCCAGCACACTTTAAATTATAATGAAAAAAAGTATTGGCAGGCAGCAATAGCTGGCTTTCTGAAAGTTACTGTTATGGAGTAACAAAGGATCTCTGCAGGTTGGACATGATCAATATGGTTCCTTTTGAGAGTCCCTGAAAATCCACCTTATCAAGCTCGAGGCTCTACAGAAAAAAAAAAAAAAGAGGGAAGGGAATATTCTCCTCTGGAGCTCCTAAAGCCGACGTGTCCCTTTGTGTGCTTTGTCTAGCTGCCCTGGGAAGATGCTTTTGAGGACAGACCTTCAGTACCACGCAGATTCCCTTTTGGAAGACGCAAATGGAAAGCAGCCGGAAAGGAAGAGCTACAACCCCTGGGGGCTGCACTGCCACCGGCAGCACCTGAACCGCATGTCCTCCAAGCATAACGAGAACAAACTTCAGCGTATCCTTCCTCCAGCACGGCCCTGGCTACGAGTGAGGGCTGGAAATCAATGCAGGGTTTGCTGCAGGGGGATGCATCCCCTCCTCTGCACAGACTCCGGGAAAATAAGGAATATTCTCTGTTATCTTCTGCCACTGCTTAAAAAAAAAAAAAAAAAAACAGAAAAAGAAAAAAAAAACCCCATTTCCCATAAAGAGTTCTCAGCAGAAGTCAAGGATCCCCTTGGCATACATTTAAAAACACAACTATACAGGAATTAGCAGCTGCCTCGCCTTTTATTTTCCTATTACACTTCATTACCCACCAGTCATGTGGGTAATAGAGTTTAACAACTTCCCCCACCCACCGGAGCGAGCTCGGCACCGAGGGAGGGTGTCGGAGTGACAGCCCAGGGCTACGGTGTCACCGGAGAATGGAGCTGTTGGGGCTTTAATTGGTAGGGCTGTAGTACAGTAAATTAAGTGGAATTGGCAGCGAGAGGCCCATAGCAATGACACGTCGGAGAAATTGGCTCAGAAAGTCTCATTACGGTTGTGAGCCGTTATGGAGAGCGTCAGTAGCTGCTTTGATTTAAGGCCCCTTTCAATTAGAATTTAAAAGTATTTGGGTTCCCCTTAACTCGCGCTCAGAGTTTCTCCTGCTGGAGAACGTGGTGTCCAAGTACAGGTATCCCTGCATCCTGGACCTGAAGATGGGGACTCGGCAGCACGGAGACGACGCCTCGGAGGAGAAGAAGGCGCGGCACATCAAGAAGTGCGAGCAGAGCACCTCGGCGTCGCTGGGCGTGCGCGTCTGTGGGATGCAGGTAAAGCCTCGGCCCCCTCGGCGTGTGCCCCACGCGCGGCCTGGAACCAAGCTGGGATCTCCAGGGGTTCTCGGCTGCCGTGAACTGAAGCGGTTTTGTTCTCTTTTCTCCCCAAACGCGGGCTGTAAGAAGAGGCCGCTCGGCTCTGTGTCCTCTCAGAGAGGGTGTCAAGTATGGCACACTTAGGGTGACCCTTTCTCTGTGCCACTGCCACCAGCGTGAGCAGCTGGAACCATCTACCCCCCCGAGAAGCTGCTTTTACAGGCAGGTTCCTGCTCAGCTCTCGGCTGCTGCCCAAAGAAACCCCGGACAGCACCACATTGCCCCACTCGTGCTTTCACTGAGCCGCCCCATCTTGGAGCTGCGGGAGCCAGGGCTTCATTTCGGGCTAAATTTCCCCGGCTGGAAATCCCCACCCTTCCTCCTGGAAACCCAAACCATGCATTTCCCTCACTCACTACTCCCAAGCAGGTTTCACATCCCTGCCTGAAGGATAATCCTGAGAGCAATGAGTACAGGCACATATAAAGCAAAATATTAAAAAGTCCAAACCCGGCGTCCCTTTCTGATCTCGGGCACCTTCCTACGAGCAGAGCTGGACTTCAGTGGTCGTAGTGAATCCCTCGCAGCTCAGGATTGTTTTATGGGTTATTCCTCTCTCCCTCCCAGGTCTACCAAGCAGACACGGGCCATTTCCTGTGCAAAGACAAGTACTACGGGAGGAAGCTCTCCCCGGAGGGATTCCGGCAGGCCCTGCGGCAGTTCCTGAGCAACGGGAACCAGCTGCGGACGGACCTGCTGGAGCCCATCATCCTGCGCCTCAAGGCCCTGCTCTCGGTGATCAGGAAGCAAAGCTCCTACAGGTTCTACTCCAGCTCCCTCCTCATCATTTACGACGGACAGGAGCACAAGGAGGGCGCGGATCATCACCTGCCCTTCCCAAAAGCTCACGGCACGAACCCCTCCAGGGTGGATGTGAGGATGATAGACTTTGCCCACACCACCTTCAAAGGCTCCAAGAGCAATCCCAGCCCCACGCCGTACGACGGGCCGGACCACGGCTACATTTTTGGCCTGGAGAACCTCATCAAAATCCTTCAGAACCTGTCGGAAGGGAAATGAGAATTTCTGTGAAACGGCCTGGATTTCGTAGTGACCGGTAGCCCTGAGAGTCCCGCCTGGGGTCGGCTGTGCAGGACCCTCCAGCTGCTGGGCGTGGCACGGAACGAGCCCGGGTAGCTCGGGAAGTGCTGAGAACTCTCCGTGCGCCGTCGCTGAACTCGAGCGTGGAAAGCAGAGAGCTGGAAGAATCCGTTCTCTCTGCCATCCACCACAGGATTTATTTTCCTTTCTGGTTTTACCGCCGTCCTTGATTTATTTGTGAGCCGAAGAAAGCCTTGCTTGGGAAGAGTCTTAAATGATAAACCGGGAGCTGCTCGCCCCGCAGCCGAGCGGGAGGAGGGGGTTTGGGGCAGGAACGAGCAGATGGAGCTTCCCTTTCTGCTCCCGCTCAAGTGGGAGGGAAAAACACCCCCCCAGCATTCCCAGCGCCCCTGGTCGGGATCCTCCGTGCTCACGTTCGGACGCTCAGACCAAGAGCTGCACCTCGCCGAGCTTTAATCCCCGTGGGGTCGTAACAGGGAATCTTCCAGGGATTTTCTAGGAAAGAGGCTCCGCTGGGGCTGGGAGCACGGGAATGCAATGGCTCTGTCAGCTGTCAGCCACAAAGGACATTCACATCACGGGATTTTTGCTTAAAAAAAAAGAAAAAAAAAGTGTGAGATCGAGTCAGGGACTGGATGTCAGAGGTCACCCAGAAATTCTTTGATACAAATACTGTGTGTGTGAGTGTGTGTGTTAGAAGAAGACACTCACAAAAGACTCTAAAAATAATGTTTACAGCTTTTGTGGACAGACTTTATTATTATGATGATGGAACAAATACAATTCCTTCCTGCACGGTGTGGGAAACCTGAAGAAGCCCTTGCACAAGGAATAGAGCTACAGAACTCCGCTACCAGGGAGTGGGGATATAAATAAAATTGTGGAAGTAACTCCCACCGTTGTCCATCTCCTTTTCCCTCTTGCAGCATCCTTGGGGTGCATCATTCTTTGTTTAAGCCCGTAATTTTTTAAGAGAGTCGTTATTTCCACGTGTTTAAACACCAGATCCCAAGGGAGACGCTTCCCTTGGATTTACAGCAGAAAGCTGGGGAGCTGCTGCGATTTATAGCTGGAGAATTTACGACATCTGGCCCAGCTGTGTATTTTGCTTGGCCCGAAATCCACCTGGGAACACTCTCGTTCCCAGCGTTGCATTATTGCTTGACCACAAACTGTAAAAAAAAAAAAAAAAAAAAAAAACCCAAAAACACCCNAAAAAAAAAAAAAAAAAAAAGCCACAAACACCCAGTTTCAGTAGGGACTGAGCCGCGGATCGTCCTGGCTCACGGGAGAGGTCTGTGGTAAGGCTTTGTGGCTTTGCGGGTGAGTTTTTGGGTGAGTTCGTACGGAGCCACCCGAGCATCCCGCGCAGCTCTCGCTGTGTGAGCAGCAGGACGCGGGTGGGACGAGGGGGGCATGAGAAGGGTCTGGGTCTGACACCGCGGCCAGAGCCCCTCGCTGGGCACCCCCTCGCTCTTCACTGTGCACGGAAAACAACAACTTGTTGGCCGAATAATTATAAAAAGCCCGCCGTGCCCTCCTTTTTTCCCCCCTCGTACACCCGCACGGCGCGGCTGGGGCTGCCCCTGGATCCCTGGCGGTGCCCAAGGCCGGGCTGGACGGGGCTTGGGGCAGCCTGGGATGGTGGGAGGGGTCCCTGCCCCCGGCAGGGGGGGGATGGGGTGGGGTTTNAGGCCGGGCTGGACGGGGCTTGGGGCAGCCTGGGATGGTGGGAGGTGTCCCTGCCCACGGCAGGGGTGGGATGGGATGGGATTTAAGGTCCCTTCAAGCCAAATCATTGTAAATCCCGCGAAGAGCGGCTCAGGGAGCTGGGAAAGGGGCTCAGCCTGGAGAAAAGGAGGCTCAGGGGGGACCTTTTGGCTCTCCACAACTCCCTGACAGGAGGAGGCAGCCGGGGCGGGTCGGGCTCTGCTCCCAGGGAACAGGAGGACAGGGAACGGCCTCAAGCTGTACCAGGGGAGGTTCAGGTTGGAATCTCCTCACGGAAAGGGCGGCCAGGCTTCGGAAGGGGCTGCCCAGGGTGGTGTTGG
>VXAZ01000803.1:1264013-1306231 GCA_013399875.1 Gymnorhina tibicen
CGGCGCGCCGGCGCCAGCCGCTCCGGGCGCTTCCTGCGGCTCTGCGAGGAGTGGCCGGTGGAGGAGACCAAGCGGCAGCGGGACCTGGGCTCGGTCCTGCGGCAGCGGGTGGCGCAGGCCTTCCGCGAGGGCGAGAACACGCCGGTGAGGGGCGGCGGGGCGGCTGGGGAGGGGGGGCGGCACCCCCGCGGGGCCGGCCCGGGAGGNGGGTGTCCTGAGCTGAGAGGGAGCGGGAGCCCCGGGGGCGGTGGAGCCCTGCAGGAGTGTGAGCGCTCGGCAGCCCTCGGAGCCCACATCCCGGGAAGCCTTTGGAATGCCGGCCGCGGGCTTGTGCCTCCCCGGGGCAAACTGCGGGTTGTGCCCAGGTCAGTGGTTTGTGCCCGGGACACTTGCGTTGTAGCCGGGACAAATGATTGGTGCCCTTGGCACGGGGTTTGTATGCGGGGCAACAGGTTTGTGTCCAGGATAAATAGTTTGTGCCCAGGATAAATGGTTCGTGCCCAGGACAACAGGGTGGTACCCAGGACAATGAGGTTTATGCCCAGGACAATGAGGTTTGTGCCCAGGACAACAGGATTGTGTCCAGGATAAATGGTTTGTGCCCAGCACACCTGGTTGGTGCCCAGGACAATGATACCCAGCACACCTGGTTTGTACCCAGTTCTTGCACCCTTTTCACCGCGTGCTTCGGAGAGCCCCATCCCCGTGGTTATGGGAGCGGGGAGCAGAGCTTTGGGAGTTTGTCAGCCGTGCTGGAATGCAGTTAACTCCTGTGATCTCCCTGCCCCGAGGATGGGATGATGGGATGCTGGGATGTAAAAACGCTGCCTGACACTGATGGAATGCAGGTTCTACAATTGAATTCCGCCTCCAGCTGTAATTCTGTTGGAGTTTAGGCTTTGCTGCTGAAATAAATTAGGGAATCTGGTGCCTGACTTGGCTGCAGACCTTCCCAGGCGCGGAGGTGTTGCTGCAGAATGCAAATGTGCCCTTTCTTAGCATAAAAACATCGTTCCAGAGATGCGTTTTCAACCTCAAGGGGCCATTACAGGCTCCTAATCCTGTACTGGTGACCAGAATAGTCTGCAGCAGACATTTTGGGAAGGGTTTATTGCTTTTCCATATGCTCAGGACAGCTTAATGAGTTGCACCAGTTGGCTCCAAGATCCCAAAGCTGCCACTGATCCTGGAAATCTGAATTGATGCCTGCAGCACTGGTGGCAGTTTGTGTGTAGAGAGGCTGGATGTGCTGGCAGGAGGCAGGAGGAGCTTCTCAGAGGGGAACTCGAGCCACAGGGCCTCTTTAGCAATCTGATGGAATGAGATTTGCTGGGTTTCCAGGGCTGGGATGCTGTTTGTGCCACCCTTTTAATGGCTGGATCTGCTGGAGCCGTGGCAGGGGGTGTTTGGGATGGGGCTGCAGGACACAGGTGGGCATCACCTGCAGAGGGATTTGTGCACACCTGGCAGTGGCTCTCCCTGTGTCCTCTCTCCTGCAGCCCTGCTGAACGAGGAGGGCTTTTCCTTGCCCTTCCTGCCTCATCCTGACACCTTTCTGTTGGTGTTATTCTTACTCTTGGCCTGTTTTAACCATTCATGGGGCAGCAGCACTGAGTTCTGGTCAGGCTGGGCTCACTGTACGACAAAAAAACCAGGAAAAACATCGTGGACTGGAAAAACAGCTGAGCAGGGGCTGTGCCAGGCGGAGACACCTGGCACAGGTTGGGGATGAGCCGGATCTTCCAACTGAAATAGAAATCCAGTTACCCTCCAAGCTGTTCCCTGTCATTTGTGCTGATTTCCCTAATCAATTCTGGGCTATCTTTAGCCCCCTGCAGGGGGGTTCTGACGTCCATCCTGGCACGCTGTCCTGAGTGATTCCCTGCCACGAGGCAGCTGACAGAAGTGGCCTCGGAGCAGGAAGGGCCACAGATTTCGCAGCACCAGCCAGCAACGTTCTGTGTCCCTGGGTGTTCACTGTCAGGCCTTGCTGATGCAGAGTTCAAGATCCATTCTGGAAACCCCAGGTGTTGCTATTCCTGCAGGCCAAGCTGGTGGGAGACGGAGGGGAAGGACCTGGAGCAGGACAGCAGGAACCCAGCATCCAGAGCCTGAGCTGCTCTTTCACGGCTGTGGAATGAGGGGGGGTTTGCTGGGGAGGTGTAAAACCCGACCCGTGTGACACTCGTGTCCCCTGCAGATCTCTGACCCCGAGGCCTGTGACCAAATGTACGAGAGCTTAGTCAGGATCCACACCAACTTCTACAAAAACAAGGTGAGAGCTGTGGCGCTGGCCCCTGGCCCCGCTGCAGGGTTCCTGGGAAAGGCAGCGTTCCCGGGAATGCCTGAGGGACAGCTGAGGGGGGAGGGATGCCTGCGGTCACCCAGGGCAGCCGCGCAGGGCCCCGCTGCGTGAACAGGGCACACCTGGTTTTTGGTGTGGATGAGCGGAATTCCAGCTGAAAACCAGCTCGGACTGTGCCAGCTGGTGACATTTGTACCCTTTTCATGCACTACGAGTGACTTCTGTGTGTCTTTCCCTCCTTTTCCTGCTCTCCTGGGAAGTACCCACGCCTGAAAGACACCACCTTCACCGGGGTGACAGTGGAGGACTGCAGGGTGATCCTGGCCACAGGTACTGCTGCTGGGCTCGGGCTGGGAGGGCAGGGCAGGAGGAGAGGGACTTTGGGGTGCTCCCTGCATCCCTTCTCAGCCAAACCCTGTGACTGGAGGGCACCAGTTCTGCCTGCAGTTCTGTGAAGGTGTTGGATGAGGAGTAAGCTCAGCAATAATTCAGCTGAGGAGTGGCTCTATACTGGGGTGCAGAACCCGTTGGATTTTGCACTGGCAGGAACAGCAGAGGGTTTGCAAAGGCTCTTTGGGGTCAGACAGCAGGATCTGCGTGGAAGGAACACGTTTGCTACGTCATCCCAGCACTGGGCTCATCTTCTCCTTCACCATCTTCCGATTCCTTTCATATTCCTTGTGTGTCAGAGCTTGGGAAGGGGCCGGGTGCCCCACGCAGAAATGCTCTCTTTTATGAAGGGCAGAGCTGGGAGCCAGAGCAGTTTTGTTCTGCTCCAGTTCCTAACTTTGATTGCAGTGCGTGGAAACCGAGTATCAGTTGTTAGTGATAAGAGACTCCCTGCATTGATTGGAAGGGAAACCAGCCTCGCCTCGGGCCTGCAATGAAAATTCATTAAGATGAAAAGTCGGGGAAGGAAATTAGATGGAAGGCAGAGCCGTTTTAAGAGGGTTTCATTCCTCTGCTATTCTGCTTATCTTCCTCTGGCCCCATCCCTGTCTCCCTTCTCCTTTTGCAGACATTCTGAAACAGATGGAAGACATGAAAAAAGGGACGTGGAAAAGACTGCGGGAAAAGTTCTCTGCCAAGAAACCCGAGGAGGACTTGAAGTGAGGGCCCAGCTCTCAGCTTCTCCACTGTACATATCCCTGAAGCTCTGTGTGTTGCCATGATGAATAAAACCACTTATTCCTCTTAGCAACAGCATTTCTGTTCAGCCCTACCCTGTACATTCTTCATATTTAGTGCCTCCTTTTTTTATTTTTTTGCGCTGAAAATCTGGGGCAGAGCTTAACGCATCCATGCTGGAGCAGTGTGGGGAAGGGGACTTTGTGGTGTCAGACCTGGCCCTTTGTATCTCAAAAAATGGAACAACCAGGAGCTGCCCAGAGGGGGGAGGTGCAGCTTTAAAAGCTCTCGTGAAGAGAACAGAGAGGATGTGAAAACCTCTCTGTGCTCGTGTTTGCGCGTTAGCCCAGGGACCAGGGCAGCGGAGGGAGGGAGAACTTTAATCATCACATTCATTTTCCTTCGGAGGAGACAGAGAGGACGGAGGGTGACTTTGCCATGGTGACAGTGGAGCACTGCACGAGTTTAATTGAGATTTCAATCAGCTGCTGCGGAGCTGCTGCTGCTGGAGGAGCCAGCCCTGTGCAGATTCCCCCCAGCCCGAGGAGAGGGACGCGTGGGTTAGCGCAGAGCTGAGGGGCGAAGGCAGGATTAAATGACATGCTGCTAGATGGGGCCATAAACACATTTCAAGTGCTCTGCAACTTCACTGTTACGGCCTTTTTTTATTCCTTTTTAGAGCTTTACTGCTTTCATCAGTGTCTGTTCTCGGGCTTGGAGCTGGGGCTGGCTGGGGAAGGATGAGTGTCTGGAGCAGAGCTGTGCCAGGGCTCCACAGCACCAACAGCTGCTCCTTTTTACGGGCTTCAGCAGCGAGTTCCTGGCAAGCACTGAAAGAATTGGAAACTGCGGCAGGCTCCGGGCCAAAGCTCCAGGAGCCACGGCTGGTGCTCGTGGTGGCTCTGCATGGCAGCGTTTGGCAGGGGATGTGCAACACCTGGAGCCGGGAGCACCGGGCTGGGGACGCCTCGGGGTGACAGCCCTGGCTCGGGTTCTGCTCCTGGGCTTGTTCTGGGCTTCTGTTCAACAGCCCCATCACACACCACAGGGCACAGGAAGGGAACTTCCTTGACCACGTTGAAGTTTTTTATTATAACATGATTCTGTATTTAATTTAGTTAAGGCAATTTACACTTCAGTTCTTAAGTAACAACAATAACAACTAAAAAATAAAAATTTAAAAAAAAAAAAAAAGGGTGAAACATGACACCAGAGATGAAACTAAAACACAGGACACCCCTTCACAGTGAACTCCTGTAAACCTGCAGGCTCCCACTACTGCTGCCCAAAGACCCTTGGTCCACAGAAGGCAAAAGACTTTTAGTTCCCACTAGGACAAGCTCAGCTCCTCATCTGGTGAGTTAATTAAATTAAATCCACCTCCTTGAGTTCAGCTGCTCTTTACTGCACCACGGGATGAAGAGAATTGTGTACATGGAGAGGGGTCAGCGTGGAGCAGGCACAGCACATAACGAGGGCTGCTTGGCAAAGATCCACGGGGACGAGCGGCACTCGGAATAAGTTAAATAGTGCGGCCCTACAGCTACTTACCCCACAGCCGAGGGGCTGGAGCACATGGAGATAAAGATACAACCCTCCACAGGTGCAAAATAAAGAGTTATCGCAATGAGGAATGAAAAGTCCTGTATGATTTATCTTCCTACGAGGGTGTTAGAACAACACCTGGGCCCGGGCGTGGGGAGGAATCCGGCCAGTCCCTGCTCCTGGGGTTGCTTACAAGCGCTCTAAGGGAGGTGCTGGCTGGGAAGCCCTTCCCGTGCCGTCCGTCGTCCCCAGGCAGTGCCAATCCACGCCCGGAGCCCAGGGAGGAGCAGCCCCCTCAGCCGGCACAGGTGCGGTCCCTCGGTGCCGGAGCTGTGTCTCAGTGGTTCATGGTGTTCTGGACATCCACAAACCCCATCCTCTGCCTGCGCTTCCGCTGCTCCGTCATCTGCAACGCCAGCAGGGACACGCTGAGGCAATCCCGGGCCCTCCCGCTCTTGGATGTGCTTCCCGAGTGCCTGACTGCGCTGCTTTGAGCCTCTGCCAGCAAACTCTGAGCTGATGAGGCACCACCCAAACCCACGCGTCCCAAGCGTCCCCAGTTCCCCCCGAAAAGAGCTGCAGGAGCCCTGTGCTTGCGCTGTCGTTGCGCCGCCTCGGGCAGGTCCTGCCTCCCCCTCCCTGCCCTCTATTTCAGGAAGGACAGAGGGTTCCTGCAGGGAATTCCCCGTTTCCCATACCTGTTCCTTCAGCTCGTTCAGCTGGGAGGTGAGGTGGGACACGAGCTTCATGGTGGTGTTGAGTTTGTCCTGCAGATTGCGGATCTCGTTCTGCTCCCCTTCCCCTTCATTGCTGACCAGAGACATGGCTCGCATCCGGGGGAACCAGTCCAGGTTCTTGTTCTGGGAAGGTGAGCACGGACAAGGGGAGTTGGGGCGAGGGGTCAGAGAGGAGGAGGGAAGAAGGATTTAACCGGCAGCCTCCCTGCGCTTAGGGATTGAAGAAATTCTCCCTGCGAAAATCTGCCATTTTTCCACGGATGCTCCATTTCTAGGTTGGTTCATGGGCTCAAGTGCGGAAGTTTTTCTTTCCCTGCTTTCCTTTCCCTCCCTTGCCTTGAAACCCCGTTGAAGCCCCGCTCCCAGCTTGGTCCAAACCCTTCAACTCGCGGCACAAACCCTCAAACAGAGCACGTGGAAAAAAACCAAAGAACAGCTCAGGATGAGCTCGGGCACCGCGCCATTAGTCAGTATTTTCCAAAAGGACTTCCCAGAGCTGTTTTTCCTTGGCCAGCCCCTTGTTCCCAATATCCCCGGGGCAGGCAGGTTGGGATAGCCAAGGAGCTGCCCCGAGGGCGCCCGTACCTTTATCATCTGGGCCACGTAGCTCTCGGGGCCGGTGTAGTCGGTCTTGTTCTTCACCCGCACCAGCACGATGAAGTACAGGTAGTTCCACATGTTGTGCTCGTATTTGATGTGCTCCTCAAAGGACACGGTCTTGTTGTCAAACTTGTCCCTTTCCAGCCCTGGGGAAGGCAGGGAAGGGGGGAGGAGGACAGGGAGGAGATGGGGAGGGGAGGAGGTGAGCGAGGAGCAAACACGTGGGAGGAAATCCAGCCGAGTGCTTCAGTCCCCTCCCAAAGGCGACTTTTAAGTGCTTTCAATAATTAGTTGGCATTTAGCACATAAACATCCAAAGCAGGGGGCACCAACCCAGCTGGGGGTTCAGGAGACTTCCACTTAAAATTACAGAATCAGACAATTATGGGATGGTTTGGGTTGGAAGGAGATTAAAGCCCATCCAGTGCCACCCCCTGCCATGGGCAGGGGCACCTTCCGCTATCCCGAGTTGCTCCAAGCCCCGTCCAACCCAGCCTTGGGCACTGCCAGGGATCCAGGGGCAGCCACAGCTGCTCTGGGCACCCTGTGCCAGGGCCTCCCCACCCTCACAGGGAAGAATTCCTTCTCAAATCCTGCTGGCTCTGCCTCTGCCCAGTAAAGTAAACCCAGAGGATCTTTAAAAGGAAAAAGCAGAGAGATTTACTGGGGTTCTCTTTTATTTTTTTAGTGCCTTCTTCTGACTGAAAGGATTCCAGACCGTTTTCTCTGTTCTGTTTCTTCAGTGATGTGCTGCTTTTTTCCCCCAGTGGCCAAGGGAAGGTCTCAGCAGTGAGATGCACAGTGACAAGAACCCCACAATGTGGTTTTAGTTTAACACCTCATTAGCAGGGTGAGGAACAACACCGAGAATTTCCCTCCAGCTGTGTCCTTGTTCAAACCCCTCCCAGCGCAGTGACCCCTCGCTGAGCAGGTTCAAGCTTTGCGGCGATAAATAAAAACCAGAACCCAGCTGAAATCCTTTTCCTTCCCCCAACCCGGGAGGGCAGGAAGAGCGCTGGGGCAATTCCTGTACTCCCAGCACTCACCACAGATGAAACACGTGGTCTTCAGGATCTCCTCCTTCTTCTGCTTCTCGCTCCTCAGATCGGCAAAGGTGTCAATAATGACCCCGAAGATGAGGTTGAGGACGATGATGATGACAATGAAGAAGAAGAGGAGGTCGTAGACAACTCGAGCAGGGAACAGGGACTCCTGCAGCGGATGAGAGGGACGACTGGGTGTCTTGCACAGCTCTGCCCCAGCCCCCCCAGCCCCGTGACACGGCCGTCGCCGAGGCACCGGGGGAGGAGGAGAACGTGAGGGACGGAGCTGGACGTGCCCCGGCTCCACAGGGAGGGGGCCGCAGCGATTGCAGCGGGGTTCAGCAGGAGAAAGAGGTCCCAGGTGCCGTCCCCACTCACGTCCTTGGAGGGTTTCCTCAGGATGTCCCCCACGCCGCCGCCGTTGCGCAGGCCGTGGTTGAGGACGGTGACGATGCACATGAGCAGCGTGTCACAGGCCCGCTCCCACTGCTCCGGGTCGGCCTCTGGGGAGGGGAGCAGAGCGAGGGCTCAGGGCACGGCCGGGGCCCCGCACCCTGGCAGGGGGATGGGTCCGGCTGCAGTGACGGTGACGCAGGAGCAGCTGCCTGGTGGGGATGTCCCAGCCGGCAACGTCCCGGCAGCTCCTCCAGCGGCCCAACGCTCCTGGAGCTCCCACCTCCTTTCCGGATTAAATAAATATACCCCGACGTTTTTTATGCCAGCATCGGTGCAAAATTGCCGGGCCTCTTGCCTAACACATCCCAGGAAGCGGGTTTAGTTTCCACCTTGGAAAAGCTGGGATTTTCCTGAGCTGGCTGGCAAATCCGCGCCGCCACGCAGAGCTGGCATTTCCACGGAGCTCTCTTACCTTCCAAGGCAGTGGGTGCAGCAGAGCAGCTGATTTTGTCACTGCTGCACGACTCCATGAAGCTCTCCACGTTCCTCTGCATCCCCAAGGGATCATCTGCAAGGAAGAGACCCCAGCCCTGTGAGAGCAGCGCCTCTCCCCAGCAAGGCTCCCCACCACGGCCACAGGCTCCCAGGAAGATGCCAACCTTCCCGGGAAAAGGTTGCCTCGTATCCTCCTGCTTTTTCTAGGCTTTGAGGCTTTTCCTCAGGGTTGAGACCCCGCAGTGCTGACCCTTCATTTGCAGCTCTGTACCCCCCCTTCTCTGCCACCACGAAGCCCAAGCCCTGCTCTGCACAGCGCGAGCACGAAGCTGTCCTCTCTGGGACCCCAAAACCGGTGCTCCCCGTTTCAAAGCCCGCACAGCACGCCCGGAGACGTGTGTGGAGTGTCCCGTGTCCCCACAGCGCCCCGTGACCCCGAGCGCTGCCCAACCTTTGGCTTTGCTGTCCGGCAGCCGGTCCACCTCGAGGATGAAGTCATCCTTGAGGAACAGGAAGCCCACGATGGAGAAGAGGTAGACGAGGATGAGGGCCAGCAGCGCTGTCAGCAGGATGGAGCGCCCGTTCCGTGTCACGCTTTTGATGACGTTAAACAAGGTCTCCTCTCGGTAGATCAAGTCAAACAGCTGAAAGGACCCAGGAGCAAAGAAATGCTGCGGGGTGCTTCTCTTGATAATGCCCGGCCTATCTATATCCCCTTTTATCCCGAGATCTTGGATCGCTCAGCGGACCTTGACTAACTTTTCTCACAAAGCCTTTAAGTTTCCCAGCTCAGTGAAGGGAAGCGGAGAAGAATGGAGTGACTTATGCTCAGCAGGAGAGCCAAGAATAGGCCACATGTACCCTGGCTCTGCCCTCGCCAGCTCACGTTGCCTCCCAGCTGACCCAGATAAAGCACACGGCAGATTAGAGAGAGATATACAGCCCCGGACCGGGAGAGAGACAGCAATAGATGCTGTCGGGAGGCAGAAAGCTCAGCCCACGCAAAGATTAGAGCACAGGGAATTGTTCTCTCCGCTATCAATCAGCCCCTGGAAGGTGTCCCAGGAACCTTCCAGCTCCCAAGGCTGCCCGTGCCCCCTGGCCGGCTGCGTTTCTTGTACCAGGATGCTGTAGAAGAGCTCGTGCACGAAGAGCCCCAGGACGCTGGTCACGATGTAGCCGACGTGGTACAGGAATTCCACGTCCATGATCATGGCCTTGTAGCCCCGGATGAAGGTGCCTCGGTTGCCCACGAAGCTCACCACGAACACGATCTTGTTGGTCAGCTGGGGACGGCCAGAAACGGGAGGGAGCGGGGTTTGCCGCGCTCCGGGAACGCGGGGCAGCTTCCCGATTCCCCGGCACGCGGAAAACTCACATTGAGAGCTCCCAGGATGTTGAGGGTGAGCCCGATGCCCAGGTAGTAGATGGAGCGCAGGATCAGGGCCACGAGCAGCGGCCTCACCCCGTAGCGCTTGGTGAACAGGGCCATGATGGAGAAGCAGATCAGGATCCAGAAGAGCAGGGAGATGAGTGGGGAATCCAGCACCCCTGGGAAGAGGAGACACGCGGGTAGCAGACAGGGGCACCGCTGCCGCCAGGCTGCCCAGACACGCCAGTGAGCTCTTATCAGAGATGATGCTGCTGCACTGCGAGGATTTGTGTAGGTTCGGGTGGTTTTTACTGCTACATTCCCTGGCGACTTTTACCCGAGAGCTCAGAGCCGCTGTAGGTGATGGAGGCTTTGCCTGAGCACAGGAATGTACCCCATCGCTGCTTCCCACCTTGCACAGGCTGGGGAAGGGCAGCCCAGGAGGTTTCCCTGAGAAGGAAGGGGTGGGAGGGCTGGAAACTGAACTCCTGACTCAATCCTTTATCCAGCAGAAAGGACCTGGGGCTCTAGGGGCCCGAAGGAGCCCAAGGACGAGGGCAGTGCCCGTTTTCCTGCGTGTGAAGATCCCTCCCCCTTCCACCCCGAGGAGCAGCAGGTGCCGGGGCACTCACCCATGGAGGTGGCTTCCACGTAGGGGTAGAAGAAAGCGATGATGATGTTGATGAAGACGGCCAGGTTGAAGGAAATGCTTCCCCAGAGCGTCATTCTGCGGGAGAACCAGTACATCAGCGGCATGCCTGGGGGGAGAGGAGGCAACACACAAACCTCAGCCAGCCTCGCGCCAACCGGGTCCTCCCTGAGCCCCCGTGTCCCTCTGGACCCCCTCCCGTCATCCCAGACCCTCTGTGTCCTCCCTGTCCCCCCCTGTGCCCTGCAGCTGCTGGCCCCAGCCCGACCCAGCCTCCCACCTCCTTCAAAACGTTCATGAAGTGTTTGGAAAACATCCCTGCTCATCTCCTGGAAGAGGAGTGCACCTCCCAAGCGGCCCTGCTCACATTCCTTGGTTTCCCAGCCCTCTGGAAACCTGCTCTGACACCCTGGAATCAGGTTGGCTCTGTCCGCCCTCCCAGCTCCTACACTGCATCCCAGTATCCCCAGTGCGACTCCCTCCTCAGCTCCTGGGATTTACAGCCAGGATTTCCACCCTGGAAGCCCCTGAGCAGGTCTGCAGGGGGCAGAGGATCAGGTTTTATTTCCCATGGGCAGCTACGAGACCCCGGCTTAGGAGAAAGCCCCTGAAAGGGCTTTCCAGGGAAAACGCCTCCGGTGGAATCCCAGGGAACGTGAGTAAGGTGCACCTCGGACTGTGGAGAAACTGCCCTGGCAGCACGGAGGAGCCCCATCCCTGGGACCTGAACCCTCACTCCCCGCACTCTGCCAGCTGGGTGGTGCTCTGCAGAGCCAGGGCAGCCCGGCGCTGCCACTCCCAGGGGAGCAGCCCTTTCCCAGCAGGAATTCTCCCCAGGTTTCCCACCGGGGGAGCCCAGGGGAGGCTCTGCCTCGCTCTTACTGCGCAGCTTCTTCTGCCACTCCATCTCATTGTGCAGGAAGGAGGACTGGTCGAAGAAGTCGCTGACTTTGCTGCCCTGCTCGTCCTGCTCCGTGGTGGTGAAGAGCCGGTACTTGGTCTCCTTGGTGAGGAACTCGCAGATCCCGGGCACGGGGAAGATGATCTGCTCCATGCTCCGGTCCAGCCGCACGATCTGCGGGGAGCAGAGCCCTCAGACTCTGCCCTGCTGTGGTTTCTTCCTCCTTCCCAGGTCCAGCCGTGCCTTCCCCTCCTCCCTCCCGCTCCGCAGGATCCAAACATTGTCAGCCACTCCTTTAAAGGCTCCCAAACTGCCCCGAGCAGCCCTGGCTGCGGTAAGCGGGAGTGTGGGAATAGGGGATCCATGCCGAGGATGAGGCTGCTGGACCAGCTGCATCCCTCTGCTTCCAGGAGAGAAGGGAAGGGTCCAGGGGGCAGCTCAGCCCTCGGTTCCTGGAGCTGATGCTCCTGCCAGCACGGGGATGGGAACAGGGGATGGCTCCTGGTGCAAGGCACGAGGGATCTGGAGCCAGGTGGGATTCAGGGACCACGGGCAGGCTGCAAAGCCAGCAGCCGAGAGGGCTTGCCTCGATTTGGGACGTGTGTTTCTCGTAATAAGCCAGCGGATCCTCCTCTTCCTCCTGCACCGGGGCCGTGGACTTCAGCATCTGCGACAGCTGCTTGTTGTTGAGGCTGAGCTGGATGGGGAGAGGGAACGGGAGAGGATGAGGATCCAGCCAGAAGCTGGATCCGACTGTTCCCACAACGTGCCTCAACATCTCCCGCCGCTGATGAGGTTTTCAGGGAAAAGCAAATGAATTAAAGCTTCCATGAGGGGTGTGAGTGCTCCCCGTGGTGACAGACAATCGATTCCCTGCAATAATTACATCCAAGCGCTGCTAATCCACAAATTACAAACCAGCGCTCACAAAACCCCAGGGGAAATCACATTCCTGCTGAATCTTGTCGGGATCTGAGGTACCCGGGCAAGGGACGGCAGCAAAGGACTCGGCCCTTCCTTTCTGAAGGGAAGGGGGGAAGTGGGGAAGGGCAGGACCCCGCCAGGGCCACCAGCCCGTGTCACCCCACAGCGGGGCATGCACACCTGTACCTCTGGCTGAAAGGGCATTTAGGTGTCTTTCCCTCTTTAATCCCCTGGGAAACACCAAAATCCATCAAACCCTGAACAGCAAAGCCCAGGTGGGCTCAGCAAGGGCTCTCTGCAGCCTCGGGTCAGGGAGGCTCGGGGGGGGCTGTGCCTCCATCCCTAAAGTCTCTCCTTACCATGGATGAGATTCCCTCCTCCTCCTCCTCCTGGATCCGCTTCACCGGCTTCAGGAGCTGCTGCAGAGACTTGTTGTGTCGGGAGAGCTGGGAGGGGGACAGGGATGGTGACAGTGAGCAGGAGGGCAGCCACCGGCAAGCACGGGAGTGGGACACGGGGCACGGGGGGAGCAGGATGGCCAGCGAGCCGTGGCTTCTCCCCACAGCCACAGGCACATTTGGCCTCCCAGGGAGGCCAGTCTGGCTGGAGGAAATGCGCACAAATACGGAGGAAAACGTGCAGAAACAGGGAGGAAAACGTGCAGCCTGAGAGCAGAGCCCGGCACGTCCCCGCTCTCGCGGCTCCCCACCTGCAGCGCCAGGATGTAAATGTTGTGCCCGACTTCCCGGGGGGAAACCTCGGCGTTCTCGCACTCCTCCTCCTGCAGATAGGCCTTCTTGATCACATCCACCTGCAGGGCAGCACAGGGGCACTGAGCTCATCCCTGTTCCCCACCCCGGCCAGGGGCTGGGCAGGAGCAGGGGCAGCGGGGCAGGTGGGCTGGTGCTTGGGCACAAAGCAGGGACTGCAGCAGGACCCGGGGCAGGGGAAGCTCGGCCACGGGCTGGGGGCTCGGCGGGACGCTCCCGGTTCCCTCACCAGTTCCTGGGGACGGAGGCTGATGAGGATGCGCTCGGCGTTTTCGCTGTCGTGCCTGCTCTCCATGAGGGCCAGGAGGAGCTTGGAGGCGTTGTCCTGGCGAGGAGAGGCCCTCGGTGAGGGGAGCTGTGCCGGGCCACCGCCCGGGGCTTCGGGGTGGGCAGAACCATCCCGGGCCCCGCCGGCTCCCCTGGGCCTGGCGCGGTGGAGACGCCCCAGCCCTGCCCCGCCGAACCCGCGCGCTCCCGCACCGAGGGCCTGACACGGGCAGGGTCCCCTCTACGGCGACCACCTCGCCCCACAGCACTCCCCGTGAGCCTGCCGGTGGGTCCGCGCGGTGACACACGCAGGGACACGCGGTGACAGTGACACACGCAGGGACAGTGACATGCACAGTGACACAGGGACACACGCAGGGACACACGCAAGGACAGTGACACGCACAGTGACACACGCAGTGACACACGCAGTGACACAGTGACACAGTGACACACGCAGGGACACGCGGTGACAGTGACACACGCAGGGACACACGCAGGGACACACGCAAGGACAGTGACACGCACAGTGACACACGCAGTGACACACGCAGTGACACAGTGACACAGTGACACACGCAGGGACACGCGGTGACAGTGACACACGCAGGGACACACGCAGGGACACAGTGACACACGCAGGGACACGCGGTGACAGTGACACACAGTGACACACGCAGTGACACAGTAACACACACGGTGACACAGTGGCACACGCAGTGACACTTGCAGTGACACAGTGACACAGTGACACATGCAGTGACACACACAGTGACACACGCAGTGACACAGTGACACAGTGACACACGCAGTGACACACTGACACAGTGACACGCACAGTGACACTGACACAGTGACACATGCAATGACACACGCAGTGACCCATACAGTGACACATGCAGTGACACACACAGTGACACACGCAGTGACACAGTAACACACACGGTGACACAGTGGCACACGCAGTGACACTTGCAGTGACACAGTGACACAGTGACACGCAGTGACAGTGACACGCACAGTGACCCACACAGGGACACTGACACAGTGACACGCAGTGACAGTGACACGCACAGTGACCCACACAGGGACACTGACACAGTGACACGCAGTGACAGTGACACGCACAGTGACCCACACAGGGACACTGACACAGTGACACGCAGTGACAGTGACACGCACAGTGACCCACACAGGGACACTGACACAGTGACACGCAGTGACAGTGACACGCACAGTGACCCACACAGGGACACTGACACAGTGACACGCAGTGACAGTGACACGCACAGTGACCCACACAGGGACACTGACACAGTGACACATGCAGTGACAGTGACATGCACAGTGACACAGTGCCACAGTGACCCACACAGTGACACACTGACACACTGACACACACACACGTCCCCACCACCCCAGCCCAGGGCTGTGTGCACCTTGAGCTGCAGCACCAGGTCCATGCGGTACTTGCAGAGGGGGCTGATGTCGTTCAGGATCAGGGCTGTGATGATGTCGATCCCGTTGGACTCGTGGGTCACGATGCAGCTCTGGGGGCGTCGGGCAGTGCGTTACCCCACAGACCCTGCCCGTCCTCCCAGCACGGCCTCGGTCCAAAACACTGCCCTGCCCGCAGCCCTGACCCTCCCCGATCAGCCCAGGACCCCCAAACCTCCCCGATCAGCCCAGGACCCCCAAACCTCCCATCTCCCTGCAGAGGGCCCCTGAATTATCTACCCCCCATCCGCATCACCCCGTTTTGCAGCCAAGCAGCAGCTGGTGACCCGTGCAGGAGCCCTGTGACCTCTGCTGCCCACATTCTGCTCCCGCTCACACCTTGAACCCAAACCCTGTCCCTGCCTCTGCTGCTTTCCCCCCTCCAGATCCTCCCCTGATGGGCGATGAGATTTGGGCAGCGACCCCCAGGGAGCCCCCCGGACCTGGTTCTCGTGGCAGGGCCCCTGGCAGTACTCGGTCAGGGTCTCCAGGGTCTGGGTGATGAGAGCCACGTTGTACTCGTTGATGTAGAGGCCGAGCAGCCCCAGCCCGCCCGTGGTGCTGCCGCACATGATGTCCAGGAACTGCAGCGTCTCACACACCAGGTTGTAGTTGGTTTTGTTGTTCTGGCACCGCAGGAAGTTCTGTGGAGCAGAGCCCAGGAGTGGGGTCCTGATCCCTCTGTCCCCACACCCCTGCGGCTGCAGTTTGAGGGGCATTTGGGCCGGGATCACCCTGTAACCTACAGACCTCAGTCCCACAGCCCCAAATTATCCTCAAGGGATGGTGCGCGGCATGTGGGGAAGCTGAGGCATGGAGCCGCTGGTGCTGCAGCATTTTGGGGCCAAACTGTGGCAGATGATCCCAGCCTTCCCCCAGCCCAACCCCAGAGCTGACCCCTGGAGCCCCAGAGCCCCAGCCCCAACCTGCAGGTCGCGGTTGTGGTTCTCGCAGAGCAGCTGCAGGAAGCGCAGGATGGGCTCCATGATCAGCACCGTCACCCCCATCTCGTTGTTCTGGCCCTGCTCCCCGGGGTCGTGGCCCTTCCGGAACCCCACGGCCATCGGGTACCGCGTGGGGGTGCCGGGCATCAGGAAGGTGTCTCCTCGTCCTACAGGGAATCGTCCCCTCATCAGCTCGGGCTGTCACCGCGCTGGTGCTGGCCCCGCTGAGGGGACGGGGGGACACGGCCCCGTACCTTTGGTGCCGGGGTCCGGCTCGTCCTTGTCCTCGCGGGGCTTGTTCCCGATGTCGCTCATGTTCACCGACACCGTGGACTTGGTCTCCTGCTGCGCCTTCTTCATCCGGTCGTGCAGAACCTTGAAGAACTTCTCGGACTTCTTGTCGCTCGTCATGAGGTTGTAAAAGGATTTCTGGGAAAAGGACGCTCGTTCAGGTCCCCACCGCGGGGTCCAAAGTGTCCCTGCCTGTCCCTCTGAGCAGCAGCCTCGGCGCACCAGACCAGTCCAGGATAACCTGGCTTTTGCCTGGAGCCCCGCCGGGTTTTGCACACGGAGTTTTTCAGCTTCCCCGTGGCAAAGAGTTTGGGATAACCCCGGCAGTCCCCCCACGAGAGCCGCAGCCCTGAGCCATTTTAGGAATTCCCGGCAGAGGGCATCAGCAGAACTCCGGAAACAACCTGGAACCACCCTCACCTGCCCCTCCCGCAGCCTCCAGCCCTTCCTCCAGCGTGGAGTTGGGAAACCCAAATCATCAGATTTCAGCACAGCCAGCAGGTATTTTGGCCAAACCCACTGCCCAGGGCTGAGCGCCGGACCCCACACTGCCCACACCAACCCCTGGCTGCCCGATCCCCCTCAGCACCTGGATCTCGGTGTTGCCGCCGTCCAGCAGGCGGATGGCCAGCAGGATGCTCTCCTGGAAGATCTTCTCGTTCTTGGTGTTCATGATGAGGTCAGCCACCAACTTGGTGGCCCCTTCGCGGTCCAGCCGGCACTGGACAGCGGCGATGGCTGACCAGTCCTGATCCTGGCCTGCGTGAGAGGACATGAGGGGTGTGATGCTGTGGTAGCGCAGAGCCGGCACAGCTCCACCGCTGCCGGGGCGTCTCAGTGCCATCCTTTCACCTCCCCAAATCCTCTGCTCCCGCGGAGGCGGGGACGTGGCAGCGAGACGCAGACCTGGTCCCATCAAGGCTTGGGAGCCGGGAATTTGTGGGAGCAGGAAAGGAGGGGAAGGGGCAGGAGAGGGGCACTCACCTCCCCCGGCAGCGTCCCCCATCTCCCCCTTGGAGCTGGACCTCTTGTTCTGCAGGTAGTTGTTCATGAGCATTTTCCGCAGCAGGTTGCCCTGCCAAGGCAAACAAACGTCACCGGTGTCCCCACGCCGAGGCGGGGGCCGGGGCAGAACCGGCCGAGCACCCCTGGGTGCCCCGGGGAGGGCTCTGCCAGCCCGGGAGCGGGGACACGGCTCACGGCGCTCACCCTCTCGCCGTACTTGTTCCTCTTCACCAGCATCTGCTGCAGCGTCCTCAGCACCTTGATGCAGAGCTTCTCCTCCGTCTCCATGAGGTCCTTGGTGTGCTGCACCAGCCTGGCGCGGCAAAGCCACCGTCACACAGCTGGGAGGGACCCGGGGATCCCCGGGGGAACCACCCCCAGCGCCCCTCGGGGCTGCGGGCACGCAGGGGATGCCATGAGGTGGTTTTTTTTTGGCCTTTTCTTCTTATATGCCTTCATGTATTCTTTATGTACGTATTAATAATTCCTTAAGCCTGATCTCTTAACGTAGTCCTAGTATCCTACTAGGCCAAAAACCCCAAACGTCCTAAAAACCTCACAGTTATAAACCAGAAAACCTGACGCTGTCTTAAGAAACCAAGGTTCTCTCTGGAACGTATTCTATAAACTAAAATTAAGCCCATCTGGAGAAAAATATTTTAAAACAGAGAGATGTCACGGCATTAATTTCAACCTCTCATTGAAGAATCCTTGTCAAATACGCTGATTTTCAAAGTCTGTAAAATCATGTACACGACCGCACGAGTACATTTCGGCACGTTCCCCCTCGACAAATTGTCACGCCATAAAAATCCTTGTTAAATACCGAGGCAAAAACCCTTTTATCCCTTAACCATACCTAACTCTTAATTCTGACACCGAGGAAAAGGGATCACGGGGATGGCACAGCCCACCCAGCACGAGGGTCCCAAACCCCTCCCCAGCACCCCCAGCACCCCCGGGGCGATCCCAAACCCCCCTCACTTGGACAGGAACCCCCCGCTCTCGCAGCGCTGGAACGCCTCCGTCCCCTCCATGAAGAGCAGCTCCGGCCGGTGCAGGACGTCCACCAGCACGGACAGCTCGGCCTCCACCAGCGGCTTCAGGCGATCCTCCAGGGCGTTGATGATGTCCTGCAAGCCGCAGCGGTGCCTTCAGAGCCGGAGGGGTGGGGTGGGGACACACGGGAGAGGGACCCCGCCACGCCAGCGCCTCCCCGAGCCCCGCCGCGCCCTGCCCCGCACCTGCAGCTTCTCGATGATGTTCTTGTAGTCCCACTGGTTGGGGGTGGCGGACACGCGGGGGAAGGTGCGCGTGGCCGCCTTGTAGCTCGAGGTGTTCCTCTGCACCGTGCTGGTGGAGCTGCTGTTGAGCAGGGAGCTCACGTGCGCGTCCAGGTCCATGGGCAGCGCGATGGAGCGGCTCTTGGCTGCGGGACGCGGGCACGGGGTTGGGACGGCCACCACCCGGCTGGGTCCTGCCACCCTGCCCCGGGCAGCCCTTTGCCAGCGTTCGCTCGTTTGCAGCGGAGATTTGGGGTAAACGCATGCGTAAACTCGTCCAGGCCAGCGAGGGCTGGAGTGTTCCCACACATCCCGACACCCACAGCCCCACGCGGGGTGGAAACAGGCCCCAGCCCCAGTTTTTGGTCGGGAAAGCCCAGCGTGGGGAGGCTGTAAGCACCCTGCCTGGAATTCCAAAGGGAAATCCCCACCCAGAGCCCAGCCACCAGCAATCCTTTCCACGGTGACTCAGAGCTAACAGCCCTCAGCCTGAGTCAGGCAGCTGCACGCCGAGGGCAAAGTCCTGGCCAGGGAAAACCACTGTCAGTGTTGGCTTTGTGTCCGGGCAGGGACACACCAGGGAGCTCCCAGACAAGCCCAGGCCCGGTTATCCCCACGTTATCTTGGGCGTGCTGAGATGAAGCTCAAAAAAAAAGCAAATCCCAGAGCCAGACGTGCCCGTCCCCAGCTGGCAGCCCCTCACCGTGGCGTCCTGCCACCCCCACAGGAGGGACAGCGCGTCCTGCTCAGGGCAGAGACAGCCCAGGGTGGCTGCGTCCCCTGTCCCCCGGGCACGGCGATGGCTCCTTACCGACCATGGCCAGCGTGCGGATGCAGGACTCCACCGAGCTCTTGTGCTGCTGCTGCAGCCACGGGCACTCCAGCAGCCTCGTGGTGGACTGGAGAAGCTGCACCACGATGGTCTGGTGGGTCTGGAGGAGACAGGACCGTCAGCACATGCGTCCAAACCGTGTTTTGGGGGGCTGGCTGAGCCGCTGTCCCCCCGCTGCCACCCTGCCCGCCCCGGTCACCTGCAGCGAGGTGCTGTTCTCCGAGAAGGGCGAGCTGAAGAACGCGTTGATGGTGTCCAGCACCACCGTCAGCACGTACTTCTCCAGCGTGGCGTCCGGCAGGCGCTTCTCCCGCTTCTTGCACATCTGTGAGGACAGGGAGGACGCTGATGGCACCAGGGTGAGCTCGTGTCTGCCCAGAGGCTGCTCAGACCGCGTCCAGCCGAAGGACATGGCCGGTGACACAGCTCCTTGGTCATGCCAGAGAGCCCTGACCGCTCCCCAGCTCCACACACGACAGCTACAGGAGTCCCCACAGGGTCTTGGTGACAGCACCCTGTCCCCATCCAAGCTCCCGCTGCTGTGTCACTCCCACCCAACCCTCCCCCACGCACCTGGGCCATGTCCAGGGTGAAGTTCTCGAAGAGGGTCCAGATGTGGTTGCTGGTGTAGATCTCCTTCATCTCCACCTCCGTGTCCACGTAGCAGTGGTTGACAAAGTTCACGTAGGCCATCTTCACCTGCCGGGGAGGGGGAAGGGGTCAGGGACACCGTCAGGGGACAACCAGCACGGAGCCCCGGTGTCCTCCTGGCTGCCACCCCGTACCTCCGTGATGCAGTCCTCGTGCGTCACCACCCGCACCACGTCCTCCAGGGGCAGCAGGGACGTGCACTTGATCTCGGTGTAGACGTTCTTGCCCTCGGCGCAGGCGGCCAGCAGGTCCACCAGGGAGATGTGGTACATCAGGGGGCTGTTCTCCTCCACGCCGTCCCTGGCCGCCGTCATCATCTCCAGCAGCGTGGCCAGCGAAGCCTTGTCGTTGTAGAAAACCACCACGTCGTCCCCGGCGTTGGTGAGCTGCAGGGAAGGGTCAGTGCTCAGTGGTCAGTGGTCACCACTCTGAAAAAGCAGGGTCAGAAACCTCCAAGGCCCGTGGTGTCCCCTCTGCAGTGGGGGATGAGCAGCGGCGGCCGGGAAGGGGGACAGGGATTTGTGTTTAGAGGGAAAACCAGGCATTTTCAGTGCAATCAGAAACTGTGGGACTCCCAGACTGGCTCTTGGACCTTGCACTGAGCCCCTGGAGATGGCTGATGGCCACTCAAGAAGGCCACCAGCTCTGGGGCTGGCTGGTTCCTGGGAGGATCCAGCACGGCTGGAAGGCCCTTCTCAGGGAAGAAACCAACGGTGCAGGTTCCCAGAGCCACGCCCCACTTCCCCCCAACTCCTGCCCCACAGGAGAGGTCCTCACCTCAGTCATGATCATGTCCTGGCACTTCTTGACGTACTTGCCCTCGGCCTTGATGATGGTGTGCAGGAAGTCGAGGTACTGGACGTGGCGGCCGTGGGTGGCCACGCAGTGGATGAAGTGCTGCGGCACCGTCTCGTTGATCTCGGAGCACAGCTGGTAGTTGTTGAGGAAGATGTGCTGCATCGTCTCCGCCTCCAGCAGCTGGGGACAAGGGGCAGAGTGAGGTCAGGGGGCCGCAGGAACCGTCCCCAAACTCCTGCCCTGCCGGGTGTCTCCTCCCGGCTTTCCCATCCCACGCCCTCAGCCCCAGGAGCGTTGCCGAATTCCCTCCCCGTGCTGCTGCCTTCAACCGCCCCTCGGTGCCCTCTCCTTACCCCCGGGGTCAGGAACAGGTTGAGGTGTTTGTGCAGCAGGGCCTGGTTCTCCTGGTTGCCAGCACAAAACTTCTGCAGGAACTGGTGCGTGAACTTGAGGATCTCCATCATCTTGGCATCGCCCTGAGGAAGGGACGGGGGAGAAGCACGCGGGGCTGGAGCTGAGAGCGGCAGGAGGCCACTCAGGGGGGTCCCCGTGTGCCCCCTTTGCCCTGGGCGCTCGGGACCGGTCGGTTTCTGCCCACCCACCTTCTCGTAGGGGATCTGCAGCAGGTCCAGCATCACTTTGTGGGCGTCCATGTTCTTCAGCAGGCGCTGCTGCTTCTTGCGCACCTGCTCCCCCACCCCGCACATCTTGTTCAGCCGCTCCAGGATCTGGGGACAGAGGGAGCACGGCGGGCAGGGGCTGCGCCTGGACCCCCTCGGGATGGCCACCAGCACTGGGGCTGGTTGGCATTCCAGATGTTCCCTCCATAATTCCAGGTGTTCCCTTCGTTGCTCACAAATCTCGGCACCCCCTCAGGGATCCTCCCCACGGTGCCATGCAGAGGCCTCGTAGCTGTCACCCACCCAGTCCCCCCAGCGCAAGGATGTGACAGCTTTTCCCTGCGCTGGGCTGGCAGGAGCAAGCCAGGCTTGGGCTTGTTTCTGCTGAAGCACAGGAGAACTTGGAAATGCCCCCCGGGATTTCCCCCCTTCCCTTCCTGCCGGTGCACCGGGGTTTGCTCTCACTCACCCCCTTCACTATCTGGTAGTTCTCGCTGCTCTTCTCTCCCGGAGCAATGACCTCCTCGTCGGCACCGTGCTGCAGGGGACACAACAGCGCCGGGGTCACACCGTGCCCCTCCAGCTACACCCCACAGGACCCTCCCGGAGCCTCCCGCCCAGGGACAGGGGTGCACAGCCCGCTGAGAGGTGTCGGGTTGAGGTGAGCTGCCCCCCTGCCTCCCACTCCTTTCCCATCCCAGTTCCCAGGGTCTTGCTCAGGGCTCTCACCTCCTTCTTCTCCTTCTTGTTCCCCTCCCCCGTGCTGTCCCCTTTGGTGCTGCCCTTCTTGTCCACCCAGAGCTCCGATTTCTCCACCATCGTGCGGAGCTTGTCCAGCTCCGACTTGATCACCTTGTAGTTCTCCACGTCCTGGGCTGAGATCAGGAGCTGGACCTGCAGCGACATTCCCAGGCGTTTCCAGTTCGGGGCACAAACCCCACTCCCAGATCTCCCTCCCCGGGGAAGGGCCAGGATCCACCCCACGTCCCCCCACCCACAGCCAGGCGTGGGGCGCTCCAGGTGCCCTCAGCGTCACCTGCTTGAAGGTGTGCAGGACCTCCTGCCTCTGGCTGAAGTGCTTGAAGAGGAGCTGCAGGGAGCCGGAGATGAGCGGGGGGTAGTCGTGCATGGTCAGGTGGATCAGCACCCGCAGGAACATCCTCCCTCCCTCGTCATCCACCTCCAGCATGCTGCTCGACTTCCTGCAGCGGGACGGAAGCGTTAACACAGAGCTGATGGGGACGGCTGTGGTGGCCTTTAGAGCCTCATCCTCCCCGTCACCTGCAGCCCGCAGCCTGGGCGGGATGGACAGGAGGGGAAGGGCCCTACGGCCGGGGGAACTTTGGGGGCAGGGACTCACCCCACACCGAACATGGCCTCGGCGTGCTCCCCGATCCGGTCCAGGTTCATGGCTGCGGCTGCAGGGAGAGGGGAGGGAGTGAAAAGGGTGGACAGCGCCAGCCCTGTGCCTCGGCAGGAACCCACAGGAACCAACTCAGCTCCCTGATCTCGTTCCCAGCATCCCTCATCCCACCAAAACACAAACTCCATCCCTCCCTGCCCCCTGTGCGAGCAGCAGCTGCCGGAGATGTCACCTCTGCTGGAGATGTCACCTCTGCCACCTGTGTCCTCCCAGCCCCCGGGGTTTGCTGAGCCGGGGGTGTAGCAGGAGCAAAGTGGGACAGTTACTCGTGGAGTCGAAGGCCGGAGCTGTCCCGTCGGCCGCGCTGTCCTGCATGGGGTAAACCTCCACAAACTCCTTCTTGAAGACGGAGAGCAGGTAGGAGATCCTGTAGTCCAGCCGCACGTTCAGGATGAACTGCAAGCAGCGGGGAAGGAGAAACCAGAGGTGACTGAGTGCCCTCTTCACGCCAGCTGTGCCCCGTCTGAAAATCACATTACACACCCCCGTCCCACGGGTCCCACCGCTCCACCGGCTCCAACCTGCAAGATCTCCAGGATCTTCAGCTTGGTCTCCATCACCACGATGTTCTCGTTCTCAATGCTCCTCCCTCTGTCCACTTGCTCCGGGGCAGAGCCGGCGCTGAGGCTGGGGGTGCTGAAGATGGACTGTTTCCTGCTCAGCACCATGGTGGACATCATCTGCCCCACGCCCTGGATCGACCTCCGCACGTTCTTCCCTGCGGAGGCAGCCACAGTTAGCATGGGTGGAGAGGGAGGCGGCAGAGGACCGAGGAAGGACCCACTCGGACTGGAAAATGCCGTAGATTTAACCGGAGAATGAGCAGACGGCACCAAACATTTCTTTTGGCACGGCCAAGGGCTCACCACCCAGCGTCCTAGCGCACACCCACCCACGTCAGCAAACCAGTGTCTGCTTCTCTTGTCACCAAGACTGGAAAGCAGTGGGCAGACCACGGGAAACACTTCTCTGGCCACGGACAGGGACTCACCTGTCACCTCGTCGTTGTAGACCGCCTGCATCATCAGCTGGGGGTTCTGGACGCAGTCGATGATGCCCAGCAGGGTCCGTGTCAGGCGCAGCAGCTCGCTGAAGCTGTAGAAGCCGAAGTAGATGAGGTTGTGGGCGAGGCTGACGACCTGGGGAAGGACAAGGCAGCTCCAGACCTCGCCCTGCTTGGGGCTGAGCAGGAGAATCCAGCGTGGGGGACATGGCAGGGGCAGCGGCAGCCAGGCCGTGTCACACCCCGCACGGTGCCGGTGGCGCCGGCAGCGCGCGCACCTCGAAGGTGAGCTTGTTCTTCTCCTCGTTGGCGAAGGGCACGGCCTCGCTCACCACGTTGTTGAGATAGTCCTCCACGAACTCCATGGTGCTGGCAAACTTGTTCTTCTTGTCGTCGCGCGAGACGTTGAGGTTGGAGTCGTAGCTGCGGGGGGGACACGCCGGGGTGAGCTGGGGACAGCGAGCGTCCTCACGCGCAGCTGGCAGGACGCTGTCCGGGCAGCTCCTGAGCCACCGTGACCAGCAGGGATGCTGTGACAGACGGAGCCCACTTCCTTCTGAGGGCTCGCAGCTACACCCAGGTCACTCCACAGACGCTCCCCTGCCACGGCATCTGACATCCCCCGTCCTGCCCTGTCCCTCAAAGCCACCCCGAGCCCCGGCGTGTCTCACTCTTTGATGGTGATGGCCGTGGGGATCTCCGTCCAGAGCCGTGCAAACTTCACGGGCATCACCAGCTCCTGGGGGTCCCTGTCCACGTGCACGTGCAGCATGAGGTGGCAGAAGGAGGCGCGCAGGTCGAAGGGCAGCATCTCATCTGCCATGCACAGGAAGATCAGGTCCACCCCCAGCTGCTGGGAGATCTCCTTGATGGCCAGGTACTGGCGGTCCAGGCACATGCGGGCAAAGAGCTTCAGCTGGTACCTGCCCAGGGGTGAGGGGGAGATGGGGTGAGGCCATGCAACCCTCACGGCCTCGCCCGCGGAGGAGGTGCCACAGGAGCGTCACCTGTAGTAGCTGAGGACGTTCTCGTCGTGGGCGTTGCCAGCCCGGGCCTCCTGCGCCAGCTGCCGGATGCTTTTCTCGTGGTGGTCGTTGTTCTTGTCCGTCCAGGTGAGCCAGACCTCCTCCTCCGAGTACTCGATGCTCAGGTACTCGTGGGTCTGGGACATCTCCTTCACCGGCCTCAGCCTGGGACAGGAAAGGGGAAATCTGGAGATGCTCCCGAGGATGGAGGGGCTGCGCCTCAAGGGGTGACGGGGCTGCGGTGGGACCAGGCCCGCCCTGGGTTTGTTGTGGGGTGGGGAGAAGCTGTTTTTAAGGGTTTTGCTTTACTTCTCATTATCCTGCTCTGATTTTGCCAGGAATAAACTTAATTCATATCTCTAATCAGAGCCTGTTTCACCCGCGATGGTGTTTGATGAGGGATCTCTCTTGGTCCTTATCCCAACCCATGAACCCTTCGTTAAACTTTCTCTCCTCTGCCCAGCTGCGGAGGGGAGCGAGCGAGCGGCTTCGGCGGGTGCCTGACATCCAACCCACGACAAACCCCCCAACATGGAAAACCTCCCCCTCGGCCACTCACTCGGTTTTGATGAGGATGTCGCTGTTCTTCGAGTCCAGCACGCACTTGCAGATCAGCTCCTGGGTGACGGGGATGGCGATGTGGTTGGACACGCAGAGATCCGAGAGGTAATCCAGAAACCTGCCGGGGAGAGGCAGCTCTGCCGTGAGAGGGGGGGTCCCCAGGGCTCCCTTTTCCCCCCGCCCCCGCGCCCCGCAGAGACCCCACACGCACCGTGGCTCGCGGTTCTTGCGCACCAGGCTGACGAAGGTCTCCACCTCGGTCTTGGTGATGTGCTTCTCCAGCAGCTTGCGGTTGTTGTGCAGCAGGGCCGTGATGGTGTCCTCGGCCAGGATGTCGTAGCCGATCTGGGACTGCATCATTCCGAACTGCTTGGCGATGTGCTCCTGCAGCGGGCAGGGAGGGGCCGTGAGCGATGTCCCCGTGCTCCCCCCCCCCAAGGCTCCACGGGGACGGGGGGTTCACCCCCTGGCACCTGGTTCTTGCGGTAATCCTCCTGGGAATGCCGGAGCACGCGGTAGCACAGCCGGAACATGTACTGGTAGGGAGCGTTCTTCTGGTCCGACAGCTCTTCCAGCCTCACCAGGGGCCCTTCCCCGCCCTTGTCCTTGAAGGGGGCCTTCAGGATCCCAAAGATCTGCCCAAGAGCAGAGGTCAGGGCTGTGTCCTGCTCCACACCGTCCCCGCGCGCGTGGCTGGACACCACGGCATGAGACCCTCCTCCGTGGGGTTCTCCATCCCTCTGGCCCCCAGAGTGGCCCTGAGCAGGACAGGACATCTGCCCGGGACATGTCCCAGCCTCGCTGGGATGCAGGGCCCCAGGGCCGCCCACCTGCTTTAGGATGTTCTGCTCCCGCATCAGCTTCTGCCGCTCCCGGTTGGGCTTGGTCACCACGATGTCCAGCACGTTCTGGCCATTGTTGGGGACATCGCTGACAAAAAACACCAAGTCCTCCAGCAGCTGGATCACGAACCTGCCAAGGGACACGGGGCGAGTGGGCTGGGGGCTGCTCACCCGCCCAGACTCGGGTCCCTGCAGCGATGCCAGTGGGTTTTGGGGACCAAAGCGCCTCAGAAACCTGCCAGGGGTGCTGCTGGCCGATCCCCCACGCCCTGGTGGAGGCCAGTGGCTGGATCTGCAGCCCCTATGGCTCCCATACGTGCCAGGGTGAACGCCTGGGGGCTTTGCTCGTGGCTCAGGCCAGGGATTTTGTGTTTAACGCCTGTGCCCCCGTGGTCACCCCCCGTGGGACCCGCGCGGGCCAGGCTGGCAGGGCGGACGCTCTGTCCCACAGGGATCCGTGTTTGCTCAGGAAGCACCAAGAACCCACCCACCTAAAAATAATACGGTGACTAAGGCGGCTGCCCCTATCGCGGGGCCATCTCCCGGCCCCTCGGATATTTTTCTAGGATATTTTTCTAGGATATTTTTCTAGGATATTTTTCTAGGAGGGGCCGGAGCGGGGCTGTGCCGTTATCTGGTTTCCTCGCCGGGCTCCTGGGAGAAGCAGGCGTGGATTGGGGCTGTGGGCAGGGCAGCAAGGGCAGCGCTGGCACCAGCACCAGGCAGGGGCCTCGTCCTGCTGGGAGCCCTTGGAGGAGCCCAGCACGGCCCCATGTCCCAGGGGCCTTTTACCTCCGGTCGTTCTGGCTGAGGAAACCCTCGTTCATCTTCTCCACCACGCTGGCCAGCATGGAGCTGGCGTCGTTGGCAAAGTCCAGGTCCCGGATCTCGGACACGGGCACGGAGACGATGGCAAAAGCTTCTTTGTCCTCTTTGGTGGGGCACGTGCCCAGCTGGGAAGCAACAGGGAAGTGGCATCACACAGACAGGGCAATGCCAGCCGTGTCCCCACCGTCTGCCACCAACCCCGCTGACGCCAGTGACCCAGTCTGTCCCCATCAGAGGGGCTGGGGTGGGCTCTGGCTGACTGGGGTGGGCTCCAGGCTGGTGTCCACCCACCCCTTTGGATCATCCAGGGTGTTTCAGTCCCTGGGTGCTGGGAGGCAAGGAGCACCCTAAGAGCTCTCGGAGAGCAGGGAACCAGCCCAGGCAGGGAGGAGGGAGCGGGGCCGTACCATGAGGCGGATGGGCCTCTCCTCATCGATGTCGATGGGCACATTGGTGCTCTGGATCCAGGTGTTGGTGCAGAGGTGGCGCAGCCTCACGTAGGAGTTCCTGCCAACAGCACAATGTCCTGGCGGGTGACCCCCACGGGGACACGCCAGCGCCGCCCTTCCCCCAGCGCTCAGCCTCCCCTCCTCGTGCCGGCCCCGCCGCCGTACCGTGGGACGAAGGAATCCGTCTTCTGCAGCGTGGTGGGGTCCAGCTCGAAGAGGGAGGCGATGTCGTTGCCGTGGGGCACGGCCACCAGCCGGTACTTGATCTTCTCCCCGGTGTTCCTGCGGCTGGCGCGGCTGCTGCCCCCCTGCACGGTGGGGAGGGGGTCTCTGAGCCCGGCTCGGGGGTCTCCTGCGCCCACGGCATCGGGGGGACGCAGCAGAAGCTGTGCCGGGGCCGAGCCTCGCAGTGCCGGGATGCAGGAGCGGAGCACAAGCGGCGTGGACGCACCTGAGCTACGAGGCCCCCCCTGCTCCAAACCTCGCCAACAGCAGAGAAAAACCCCCCTGAACGTCCAACTCTCTCATCTACCGAGCATTCCCCCCCGGCCTGGGGAGCCAACATGCACTGGGACCCCTCCGAGAGGTTTTGGCAGGGTCCTCTCGCAGGTGGGACACAAGGACGCTGCTCTAAGTGCGGGGTGGCGATGCTGTGCTGGCACAGCGGGACAAACTCGGCTGTAGCCCCCTCAGAGGGCTCTGTTTTGGGGCATTTCCCTGCTTTTGGGCCCTGGCTGAGAGCTGGCGTGCTTGGGGCAGCGGCAGCAGCGGTTCTGCTCACCGTGGGCGCTGCTTTGGGCTCAGCCACGTCTCCTTTATAACTTGGGTTCTCCTGGAAAGTTAAAGAGGGAGATGAAAGGCAGCTGTCAGTCCTCCCGCTCGGTCCCTCCAAACCCCTGGGGGTGGTGTGCAATCCCTGTTCCTGCCTTCCCTGAACACGCCACAGAGAGGAAACCTGCCCGGGTGGGGCTGGAGGATGTGACCTGCGCCCAGTGCACGGTGCCCCAGCACTGGGAGTGGGATGGGGGAGCCCTGGGTGGCAGCAAGAACTCCCTGGAGGCTCCAGGCTGAGCTCCCAGTGAGCAGCACCAGCCCAGGATGGGCTCAGGCCGAGATCTTCTTTCCTCTTCAGGCGCCAACAGAGTGTCTTTGGGTTTAAAGCCATTCAGAGCCCCAATATTTGCCCCAGTATTTGCTGTCTTCCATCCCACAGTGATGGAAGGGCCCTGGGGGCTGCCCTTGGGTGTCTTCTCCAGCTGGGGAGCATCCCCGGGATGTCCCTGCAGCCCTGGCAGCAGAGCCCAGCCCTTGGTCCTGGCAGTGCCAAATGCACCCCACGACCCGAGCGCAGCAACTCCTTCGTGCCTCTGCCGGGAGGCCTCGAGCCGGCCTTAAACGGGAGCAGACGAACGCGGCAGACGGGGCTTCCAGACCGGGGTTTTGCCTCCACCCCGTCCCAGGCGAGGCCGCCGGGATGAGTCGCGTCCCGCTTCCAACGCCCCGGGCTGTGCCAGTCGCTCCCTTGGCACGGGCTGAGCACAGGAGCGCCCCAGCCACCCCCTCCCATCCCCCTGGGCCCGAAAAGGAGCCAAGCCCGGCCATCCGGGCAAGTGAACCCCTCCAGTGGGGGATTTCAGGGGGGGAAAGTCTGGCCCTGAGCCAGGTCAGCGATGACGATGTTGAGGTGTCAACACCTCCTGCGAGCAAGGAGGAGTCGCAGGGGCTGCCAGAGCAAAGTGGGCATCGCTCCCTGCCCGAGGCGGGCACTGCCTTCGCAAGGGGTGCCGCAGCCCCGGGGCACGCTCCCGCACCCCTGTGCCACCCCCTTACCTCCGCTGCCAGGTAGTTGCCCGTGGCGAGGTGCTTGAAGCGGTACAAGCCATTCCAGTGCCCGGCTCCCCCTCGGCACGGGTCGTGGTGAACCACCTGGGAGAGGCACGGGAGAGCTCGGCCACGGCACGGGGGGGGACTGGGACGTCCCCAAACACCCCCTCCGTCCCCTCCTCGCTCACCTCCACCTCCCACAGGGCGTTGGAGCTGGTGGCCGAGGTGGCCGACTGGCGCAGGGTGGTGCGGAGGAAGACGTGCAGCTTGCCCTTGTACTCGTCGCAGGTGAGAAACTTCTCCTGCTCGGCGTGGAACAGCCTCACCACGTCCCCCTGCACAGATAAAGAATCATTAAATCTTTCAGCTCCAAGGACCTCCAAGACCATTACGCCCAACCTTTCAGCGCCATGCCCATTAAACCATATCCTGAAGTGTCTGTCTACTCATTTTTGAGCACTTCCAGGGACGGCGACTGTCCTGGGGAGCTGTTCCCACGTGTAACCACTCAATCCGTGGGGAAATTTCCCCATGGCTCTCCTGCAAGGCAGTGCATCGCCTCTTGTGACCCCTCGTGCTGCAAAGGGGACGGGATTCCTCCTGGACACAGCTCCCAGCTGCACGGCAGGACCGTGGGACCCTGGGGACCGCAGGGCACCGTCACCTCTCCCCGCCCAACCTCCCTGAGCTCTGCTAAAAGCTGCCCCAGGCAGCACAAACGCTCCTCCGAGCCCAGGGGAGGGGGCACGGGGCACCCCCCACCGCCACTGCTCCCGTTTACCCGGACAGCGACTCCTCTGCTCCCACCCCCAGGAGATGAACGGACGTGAATCCATCACCTCACACCCCTGGAGCAGGCGGAGGCCCCGCTCCCCGACGTGTTTAAGGCGTTAACACCCCGGCCTGGGGGGTGCGGGACGCTGGGATAAGCGCGGCGCCCGGGGCCGAGGGTCTGTGCGATCCTGACAATCCACATCCACCCAGCTGCTTCCTGGAGGACCTCGGCCCCGAACAATGGCTCGGCAGGGAAAGTTCCTTTCCCAGGCAACAGCCGCCCTGCCGCAGGGCTGAGCAGCTGCCGATTGTCCCCGCACAAGGAGCCACCGCCGGCACCGCGTGGGCCTGGGGTTGTCCCCGAGCATCGACTGAACACCCTGAGGCGGAGGGTAATTCGTGCCCTTGGCTGCCTGCTGCCAGCAGATCCTAAAATACCCGGCTCCACCTCGCTGTGCTGTTCTCCAGGTGATGAATTCTCCCGGGAATTAAGGCAGGAGCTCTTTTCTGCCCTTGTCACAGAGCCAAGTGGCTGCTCACACGGCCTTTCCCCCCCCGCCGGGTCCCACGCAGCCAAACCTCCTTCCTCACCCCTTTCAGCACTTCCTCCATGTGGTCGCAGAACTGCATGAACAGGTTGATTTTCCAGCTGGTGTTACAATTGACCGAGTTCACCTACGGAGCAGGAGAGCAGGGTCACGGTCGCGGGACAAAGGGAAAAAAGGAAAAAGAAGGAAAAACAGCAGCCCGGCCTCCACCCCACCCCCGTACCTCCTTGCAGCCAGCGTTGTCAGCCAGCTCATAGTTGCTGGCGTGCAGGGGCTGCCCGGCGTTCACGGGGTTCAGGATGACTTTGTCTCCCACGACTACCTGGGGAGCAGAATGGGAAAAGGGGGAGCGAGGATGAGAGCGGGCGCCCGATGAGGAGCCGAGCCCCGGCACGGAGCTCTTCGCACGCCCCTCCGGGGGCTGCTGGGCCCCACGCTCACGTTATCCCCGTTGCTCCTGAGCTTCCAGAAGGGCTGGATGAAGAGCCAGGAGCCCTCGTTGCCGGTGGCATCCAGGGTCACCCGCATGGCGTTTTTCTCCAGCAGCGCCGGCAGCCGCTTGTTCACCGTCAGGTACTTGTTGCTCTTCATGTGCAGCAGCTGGAGGAGCCGAGGGTGGGAGAGCTGAAAAGCGCAGCCCCTCCAGGGCTCCCCAGATCCCACCAGACGTGCTGGATCCGTGCTGGACCCGTGCTGGATCCGTGCTGGATCCGTGCTCCCCCCGTACCTGGATGACGCTCCCGTACTTCACCACGTCCCCGTGCACCTTCTTGTTCTCCGTCTCGTTCTGCTTCTGCTCCATCTGGGCTGCGTGCTGCTCCAAAAGCAGAAATGCTGAGTGTGGAGCAGCACCTCCTCCCTCCCCGGCAGCAAATGCCAGCAGGGTCACTCCCAGCCTTGGCTTTGGGAAGGACAGGACGGGCTGGGATGCAGGATCAGCATCCCTCTGTGCCCCAGGGCCGCATCGTGGAGCGTCCAAGAGCTCAGCCCTGGGCCACGGGGTGGCCCTGACCAGCTCCAGGAAGTCCATGAGGGCTTTAAATTGAGGACTTTAAAAATTAGGACAGGGACAAAACGGCACCAAAATCCCCCCAGGACAGCAGGTTTTGGGACAACACCGGATGAGGCTGCTGGGCACGGGATGGGGACTGGAGCAAAACACCCAAACCGAGGGCTGTGGGCACCAGGAGCTCTCGGCAGCACCAAAACCCAGCAGCCAAAGGCACCGTGCCAGCAGTGCCGTGCCCAGAGGCGGAGCAGGTCCGGACCTGCTGCCACGGATGTGTCAGGATGGGTGCCCAGCAGGGAATGGCTCGGCAGCCCCTCTCCAAAACCACAGACATTCTCCAAGCGCTGGCTCTGGCACCGGGAGCAGTGATGGGACGCTGACACACGCGGAGCGAGGCAGGAACTTGCTCCCACAGCAAATCTGGGAATGGCGAGGGAGCGCCGACAGCCCTGGCGCCGGGCTGGGCACAGCCCGGGCAGCTCCAGCCCAGGGCTCCCCCGCAGCTGGGACGGGAATGGCGAGGGATGGAGCTGGGACAGCCTCTGTCCTCCCCCGTCCTGCTCTCACCCCCTCCACCTGAGGGCGGAGGAACTGGGAAACATCTGGAATCACGGCTTGGCACTGCGAGGGAGGGTGGGCCAGCAGGTCCTGAGTGCCCAAGCTGGTGAGGGCACTGAATGTGCCTGGTACCTGTCCCCACAGAGCTCTGGGTGCCACCTGGAGCCACCCTCCATCCCCACAGAGCTCTGGGTGCCACCTGGAGCCACTCTCCATCCCCACAGAGCTCTGGGTGCCACCCAAGGTGACCTTTCCATCCCCACAGAGCTCTGGGTGCCACCTGGAGCCACCCTCCATCCCCATAGAGCTCTGGGTGCCACCTGGGGTCCCCCTCCATCCCCATAGAGCTCTGGGTGCCACCTGGAGCCACCCTCCATCCCCATAGAGCTCTGGGTGCCACCTAGGGTCACTCTCCATCCCCACAGAGCTCTGGGTGCCACCCAAGGTGACCTTTCCATCCCCACAGAGCTCTGGGTGCCACCTGGAGCCACCCTCCATCCCCATAGAGCTCTGGGTGCCACCTGGGGTCCCCCTCCATCCCCATAGAGCTCTGGGTGCCACCCAAGGTGACCTTTCCATCCCCACAGAGCTCTGGGTGCCACCTGGAGCCACCCTCCATCCCCATAGAGCTCTGGGTGCCACCTGGGGTCCCCCTCCATCCCCATAGAGCTCTGGGTGCCACCTGGAGCCACCCTCCATCCCCATAGAGCTCTGGGTGCCACCTAGGGTCACTCTCCATCCCCACAGAGCTCTGGGTGCCACCCAAGGTGACCTTTCCATCCCCACAGAGCTCTGGGTGCCACCTGGAGCCACCCTCACCACCCTGCGGTGGTGGCTGCTGCCGTGAGGAAAACAAACCCCGCTGCCAAGAAATCCCGCGCCGCTGCGGCTCCGGGAGTTTAACAACAGCCCCATGGAGCAACACGGCTCCGATGGGAGATCCGGCGCCACGGGATGCCCCAAATCTCCCTCCTGATCTCAGCACCTCCCTCGCCACCGGCCGGCGGGGCTGGCAGTGGGAACTGGCTGCCCCAAGCACGCGACTTCTTCCCAGGGCTGATGTTCCCACACCGTCCCTGGGGTGGGGTGGGGTGGGGTCTGTCCCCAAGCCCAGGGACGGGGTGTCGGGGATGTCCACAGGGGATCAGGGGGCAGGGAGGACCGGGAGACATCAGCAGAGGGGCTGGAAAGCCCCCACAGCCTGTGTGAGCTGCTTTGGGCCAAGCAAACGCGGGGCTGTAAACCCACAGACGCACAGCAGCCAGGAGCACGAGCTCGGAAAGCCGACCGCGGGCATCGCAGGCAGGGCTCTGTCCACTCCAGACCTGGCTGCTCCTGCCTCAGGAAATCATCTCCGTGGGCCGGGAGAGGTTCTCAGCCTGTTTATCAGCCTCCCTGATAAGGGGCAGGCCGGAGCACGGTGCTTGCAGAGCTTGGCGGGGCTGGGCTGAGCTCCCTCCCGCCCCGGCTCCGGCCACGCAGGAAACACCGGGAGCGGCAGAAAGGAGCGAGGAAACGGCCAGAACCTCTTTAAGACAAGCCCTGACCAAGGTGCAATCAATCAGGCTCAGAAATGAGCCTCTGGGCCCCGCTCGAGGCCAGGACAGCCGCGATGTCACCATCCCGGGCTAACGGGAGCAGGAAAACGGGGGCTCCACGTGCCGGTGACCGCGCAGGGCTGGACACGGCGGGGGGCACCGAGCCTGTCCTGGCACCTCCAGGGCAGGACAGCCCGTCCTGGCACCGCCGAGCCCCCCTGGCCGAGGCAGAGCTGGGGACGGTGGGGCCGGCGCTGGGCTCGAGGCCCGATGAGATGATTTAGCGAATCTCTCCCCAGCTTCGGTTTTATGAATCATCGGCGGGGCCTCGCCAGCTGCCTGAGGCCGTTGTGCAATGTTTGACGTGGGCCCTGGCCAAACCTCGGGGAAGCCAGCGGGAGCCTTTCCCTTCCCCAGCCCTTTGGAGCACGTCCTGGAAGCAGGGCTCCCTCCTGCGTGGGGTGTCCCGGGGTGCTGAGGGGTGCCCTGGGGTGCTGAGGGGTGCCCTCAGAGCCCTGGGATGTCCTGGGGTGCTGAGGGGTGTCCTGAGGTGCTCTGGGGTGTCCTGAGGGATATCCTGGGGGGATGAGGGGTGCCCTGGGGTGTCCTGGGGTGCCCCAGGGTGCAGGGCTGTGCTCACAGGGCTCCTCTGCCACGGCACCTCTGCACAAGGAGCATCAGGAGGGTGACACAGCAGTGGCTGGACAGGGGACAAAGGGGAAAACCCAGCTGGGAATCCCTTCTCATCCCAAACCCAGCTGGGAATCCCTTCTCATCCCGAACCAGCATCACCAGAGGCCTGGGTGCCATCGCCCACCCAGCTCGTGGGCGCTGCCCACTCTGGGTCCCTCGCTCCTGCTCACCTGGAGCTTCTGCAGCAGCACCACATCCGCGATCTTGTCCTTGTCCTGCTTGGTTTGCTTGGCCTTCCAGTACTGCTTCTGGGCAGAGTAGCGGTTCATGGGACACACTTTGAAGAGGCAATCTGGGAACAGAGCAGAGCCTGGTGAGGCTGCAGCGGCCACCGGGGCGTCCCCAGCAGGGCCAGTGCCACCCAGGGGCAGGGACACTCCTGGACTGGGCGATGGACCCCCACGAGCGAGGGAGACACGGCGGGGACTGGTGGAGGTCACGTCACCGTGTGCTGGCTGCTGGATCGGCTTTAAATCAGGATAAATAACGAGTCCAGGAATTACTGCACTTCTTGGACTCGCGATTAGAAGTGTTCCCGTCGGAAACGGCTGCGCTGTTCGGGGAGGAAAGCTTCAGGGGGGAGAAGGAGCCCTGATGGAGCCCAGCTGCACCAAAGGAGGAGAGGATCCCGGCGGGAGAGAGGGAGGGAGGGAGGGAGGGAGGTTGGGACACGAGCAGCCACCTCCACGTCCCTGGTCACCCACGGGACACCCTGAGCCGGCAGAGGCTGCGGAAGGACCCCGCGGTGGCCGTGCCGCCGGGACACGCCCGTCCATCCCTCCGTGACCTGGATCAGCAGCGCTGGATGCTCCGAGCGCTCGCTCCCGAAACCTTCGTGTCAGCAGCTCTATTTCAAACCCTCAAGGATGCACGAGACGCATCCCAGCTCCTCCGAACTCTCCCTGCACTGCGGATTGCCCCCATTCGCCTGTTTTCCCCCAGGACGGTGGGCGGGAAGCGCAGACATCCACGGCCAGGCTTCGGAACCGAAGCAGGAGAGCAGATGTCTGGAGACAACGAGGCCCTCACATCTCCCTTCCCCCTTCCCGAGCTGGAAGCGGCGCGGGGCGAGGGCAGGAAGGGCTCTGCAGCCTGAATCGCCCTAATTGCGCCTGAAATAGCAGCCCAGAAAGTTCAGACACAAAAAAGAAAATAATTAGGGGAAAAAAAAAAAAAAAGGTCCCTTCCCTGGCTGGCCGCGGGCCCGAGGCGCTGGCGAGCGCGTGTTTATTTACCTGGGAGTGCCGCTGCGGCAGCGCCGAGCGCGGTTCTCACCGGCCGGGGCCGCGCCAGGTTTCACGTTTCGCTTCCCAGCCCCGTTTGCCAGCGGCACATCCCGTGCCAGGCGGCCGGAGCCGCCCGCGGGGCCGGGGCTGCGGAGCTGCCGTGCCCGGCTGCCCGCGCCCCCCGCGCCGAGCACCTGGGGCCGTCCCCGTTAAATTGCTCATTAGTGGGAACTGCTGCAAAAGGCGCTGGTGGGGAGGAGGTAAAAAAAAAACAACCCAGCAGAGCCGCTCCGAAATGGCTGCGAACCCCAAGGCCTGGCTCAGCGCCGAGCCCGGTTTGGCAAGGAGGGAAACTGAGGCACGGCGGGGGTTGTGTGAAGAAAATCTCCGGCAGAGCTTGTGTTGGGAGCCGGAGATTTTGGCGCCTGGGTCAAAACGCCACCAGATTTCTGGAAGGTGGATTGGGGGGGCTGGAAAAGATGGAAGGCAAGGGAAGCTCCTGCGCCAGCACTGCCTGGCACGAGCAGCTCGGACGGTGATGTGGGGCTGACCTGCCAGGACCTGGAGCGGCCTGGGGGGCAAAACTTCACACCCAGAGATGCCTGGGGGGGCAAAACTTCACACCCAGACTGGTTTTGGGGGCAAAACTTCCCATCCAGAGAGGCCTGGGGTGGCAAAACCTCCAAGCGAATCCTTCAGGGAGCTGGGGCACTGGGGCAGTGGCACAGCTGAGGATCCCACTGCCCCCTTGCCTGGGAGGGTGGAAGCACCGGATTTGCTTTTCCTGACATGCCTGAACTGGGCTGGGAAGAGCCTGGGCGGCGGGGAGAAACCGCAAAGGGAAAAAAACATAAAAAAAGCAAATAACTGAGAGGTGTCGAGCGCGTCTCTCCAAGGAGCCGCGGGCAGGAGCAGCTCCCAGGTGGGTTCTGGCATTTCCAAAGAACCGTTCGGAGCTGACCTCGGCGGGAGGCTCCTGTTTTCCCAGCGGGAAGCCCCGGCACGACCCGTGTGCGGCTCAGGATAGGGCAGGGTCCGGCCACAGGATGTGGGGACGGCGACAGCGCACGAAAGTCCCCCCGCAGCCGCTGCCGCAGGGAACGGCCCCAGGCCGTTGTTTCCACCTCGCCGCGGGCGATGGCTATCGAGCGGGGAGAGCTCTACCTTTCCGGCCATTAGAACAAACAGCTGGATATCCTGATAGCGAGAGCGGCCGAGGCGAAAAACCCGAGTCTGGAAAAGAGATTCGACGGCCGCGCACGGCCGGGCAGGGGACGGGGTGGCTGCTGCACGTCCAGCCCCGGGTGGAAGTGTGGGAATGGGATGGCTCGCTGGGATTCACGGGGCTGGGGGATGCTGGGGATGCTGGATGGGTCGTTAATTAGACTCATGAATAAATTAATGGCCGTAGTTCCTGTGGGGAGCCAGGGTCACTGCTTGGTGGGCTCCTGAGAGAGTGGAAAAATTGATGTCTTGAGACATTTTGGGGTGTGGGGTGGGGGAAGGAGGGTGCCCGGGGGATGGGTGCTGTTAAAGCCACCCTGAGAACAAGGTGGAGGCACAAGGCAGAGTGGGGAGCCGATATTTAAACAGACTTATTTAAAGAAAGACATAAAATGGCAACGGGGGGATGAAAGGCACAGCTGCCCTAACCCAACCCCAAATCCAACACCACAGTCACGGGTTTGGGGAGATTTCCCAGGTCTCTGCTCCCTGGCTCTGCGATCCAGGCACTCAAATCCAGCGGGGATAGGGCCCTTCCCTGAGTGTGGAGCATCCTGAGCACAGGGGGCAGCCAGGAACGAGCCAGCGCTTCCCAGGTGGGTGCAGCACGGGCAGAGCTGTAATTCCCACTCCCATCCCTGGGACTGTCCCCGATGCCGCTCACGGGGCGATGGAGCTGCCCCAGTCTCACCTCGGAACTTCTTGGGGGGGTTGTCCAGGTCTCCGGCCGCCGGCTCCACCACGCACCGATCGTCCACCAGCCTGAGGGGGACAAAAAGCGGGAGCGGGGTCAGGACCAGCGGGATGGCAGCGGGGCCGAGTGAGCAGAGTGGTTGTGCCACCATCGCCTGGCCCAGAGTGACAAATCCAAAGCTGCACCTCCTGCTTCCCACCCGTTTCCCACCCATAAATATTTTGCGGGAGCCGAACACGCCTTCCCTCGTTTCCCGCTGCTTCCCTGCGTGTTTTCCATCCCTCTCCCTCGGGCACACGGGGCTGGTGCAGCAGGGAAGGACCAGGGGAGGTTCGTGGCGGTCACTCCAGGCCCTTTGCTCGGTGACCGGTGCCAGAGGGGCCCTGCCCAGCTCCCGGCTGAGCCCAGTTCCCCCCGGCTCACGGTGCTGTTACTGCACCCTTAGCCCAGCAAAAACGGGATGAGTTCAGCTTCTGTTCCCTGGTTCTCCTTCTCTGGCTGGGAGCTCTTCCCACCGGCTCACGGAGGGTGCAGGTGCTGCGGATGGAGGTGGCAGGGCCCCCCCAAACCTGGTTATTAATTATTATCTGATCACAGCTCTGCCCATCAGATCAAGGCTCTGTCTCCTCCCTGCCCACCTCTGCTTTCCCAGCGCTGAGCAAAATCCCACGGGCTTGGCCTCGGGCGCTGGGGGCCGATTTTGGGGCGGATGGGACATTGCTTTTCAGAGTGACCGAGAACAGCGAAGCAGAACCCGGCAGGGGATCTGCCCAAAGCGCAGAGGGGTGAGCACGGCCCGAGGGACTCCCTGGGCTGGGGCACCCGGAGCTCCGTGCGAGGCTCCCGAGGGAACTGGGTGCTCCAGCAGGACAGGCTGTACCCGCTTGCCCGCTTTCCCCAGCCCCGGGAAGCCGGAGCAGCAGGAGGAGCTCTGCTCCTGCCCGGGAGAGAGAGAGGGAAGCGTGTCCCCACCTGCGGAGCGTGCGAGAGGATGCAGGAATGTGCCCGCAGTGCTCTCCCGGAGGGAGAATCCACCGTGGGACAGCTCTGCCCCTGGGACAGCAGGGCAGGAGCAGCCTGGAGCGAGGCGCAGCAAAGGCAGAGCGGAGCCTGCGCTGTCCCCTCCGCCCCCGAGGGACTCTCGGCGTCCCCAGCAAACAGAACCCGAAAATCGCTGGAGAGGGACGCGCTGCTCTGCAAAGGGCTCAAAAGCAGGCGGATCCATCCCACTCGCGGATCCGGCCGCCTTCCCTCAGCCCGGCCGCTCTCTGGAGGAGGGGAGAATTCCTTTCGCTCGGCAGAGAGGAATTTGGCCTCGGGGCTGATGGATGGGGACCCCGGGGACGCCGGTGCTGCCGTGTCCTTGGCGCGGAGGCGTGGGCTGGCAGCGGGCTCTGACACCCCTGTGCTCCTCACGGCTCTCCCGGGTGGAACAGCCTCGGATTTCACACAAAGAGAGAAAAGCAGTTTGCCTGGTGGCAGCAGAAGCTTGAGAACAATAGGAAAAGACCTGGAAGTTTGGAAAAACCCCAAAGCCACGAGCTGCGGCCGGACAGGGCTGCCCCGGCTTTGCAAAGGCCCGTGGGCAGCAGCGCAGGGGGTTTGGGGCTGTCCAAACACCTTTTCCGTGGGTTGTGAGAGCAGGGAAGGAGCCAGGCGCATTCCCAGATCCCTGCAGGGCACGGAGCCTTGGGAGGGCAGGGAGAGAGGGAAAGGGGAAAAACCAGAGCGGCTGCACCACCACAGGGGACATGCAAAGCCCCAGCCCAGCCCTGGTGTCACTCGGGGGCAGTTTTGGTTTCTGTTCTGTTATTTTGGTGGGGGACAGGGCAGAACAAACCCCTGGGATGTGCCTGGGAGCAAAAACCACCGAGGGCTGAGGACGCCAATCCACGGGTGGGGCTTGCGGAGTGCGGCCCTGACCCTCAGCACGTCCCCAGCTCCCACCAGTGCCCACGGAGGCAGAAGGGCTCGATTTATCTGGGCACTTTAAACCCCAAAATCCTCCACTCTCACAGCCGGAGGTCTCTGAGGAAGTGCCCGACCTGCCTGGTTTATTTTCAGTGCTGAAGAAAACAGCACGGGAGCCTCCGCCCTGGCCGGCCCTGCTGCGGCGCTGCCCCGTGCCCGGCATCCACCGGGCAGGATTAGAGACAGCGACCTGCCGGCCTGCAAGTCTTAATTAGTTAACGATCTCAAGGCACTTTCAGCATCTTTAATCCCAGCCTTACGCGCTCGGCAGGAACGCGAAGTGCTCCTTCTGTTAAACTGATACTCTGCGAGAACATTCCTCAGTTAAAAACTGCTGAAAGCGAAGAAAAGAAAGAGAATTCTGACAGGGCGGACAGGAGTCACCCGGGAGGCCGCTGGGGCCGGGACGCGCTCCCGCTGATATCCGGCATTCCCGCCGTGGGATGGGCGAGGGAAGCTCCCTAAGAGAGCCGCGGGGGTGTGCGAGGGCACCTTTTCATGGGAAAACGGGGCTGGCCGTGTCCAAGCACCGGGAGGAGCATCCTGAGCGAGGCAGGAGGCGGGATGCACCCATGGAATGTCATTTGGCCGTTCCAAATTCCCTCCGGGAGCAGGAGGGGCAGGATCCCGCTCTGAGGAGCCCCTCAAGGCGCGGGGCGAGCATCTTGGCCGGCTCTTAGCCCCGGAGTCCGCGCCGCACTTCCAGCGGGGCTTCCTGGTGCTTCCAAATCCCGAGCACAAAGTGATTCCCTGGCCCGGGGCCAGCGCGCTTGGCCTCGTGCGAGGCAGAGCCGAGGCCAGGGGAGAAGGAGCTCGTCCAGCGCTGCAAAATCCAGGGCAGTCAGACCCTCCCCGGGGACGGCCCCGAGCTGAAGCCCGCTGGGCTGGGGCAAAACCTCCCCCAGATGTGGCACAGGCGATGCCAAGGGGAGCTCGGGCACGCCGGGGTTCAGAGGTGCCCGGGGAAGGAGGGAGAAGGGAAGCCCCAACAGAGCCAGGAGAACCCCAGTACAAAGCCCAGCAATCCCTGGAGGTGAGGAAGAGGAGGAGGAGGAAGAGGAGGACGAGGAGAGCTCGTTGTTGGCCGTGGGGCCGGGTCAGCCCCTCTGGCGCCCGCAGGGTGGGCACTGCCCCAGGGGGGAAAGAGAACAAAGAGAGCAGGGCAGCCACAAAAATGCAGCTTTTTGGTGCTGTCCCGGTGCCAGGAGGGCTCGGACTCCTCCTCCTCCTCCTCCTCCCCCCGGCAGGGACGGGTTCATCCTGACCCGGCGGAGCTGGAGTTACCCTTTAACCAACTGCATCTCCCCGAGCTGCTCCACCCCAAAATCCACCTGCAGCCACAGGTACAGGTGTCGTTTCACCTGAAACAGCCGCCTGGCACCCAGCTGGGTTTGTCACCGACCCTTCCCCTCTGCGAGTGCCACTTCTGAGCCTCCGAAGGGTCCTGGGAGCCTGGCAGGGATGGGGCAGCGCAAAATCCTGCTGGGCAACTTCCCGTGTCCCCAAACCCCCTTTTGGCCACTCCAACACACCCCTCCCAAGCCCCCGGCCCCCCAAGGGTCACTCCCAGGCCGCTGTGGCCAGCCCTCAGCCCAGCTCTCCCTTCCCAGGGCGCTCCTTTGGGCTGACTCGAACATTCGGGCCGGTTCGGGTATCTTGGCTCGGCACTCCCACCTAGCCCAGCCTGAGCTCCGCACCCCTCCCGGGAAGTTTTTCCTGCTCACGAGCAAACGCCCTCTGCAGAGAGGGGGTGAAAGGGAGGGTTTGTGCCCCGACAGAGAGATTCGGGGGGCTGGGAGCAGAGGAGCCTCAGGTGGGGGCTGCAGGGCTCTCCCCACCCCAAACCCCACACCCCGGAGACCCCCGGGGCTGCTCCACGGGGCGCTGGCACGGCGGTGTCACAGCAGCCGCCCTTAATGTGGCACTGGTGACCGGCACCTGGGGTCTCTCCGCGTCACCCCATAAAGAGAGGATCCCGCTGCAGACCCCAGGCGATCCCACAGCCCAGAGCCGGCCCCTCCACAAGGAAGGATGTCAGGAGCGCTTCCGCAGGGCGCCCGCGTGGGCTGGCAGGGCTGTTTGCCTTGCAAATGAGCTAAAGAAGGTCCCTGTGGCAGGAGGAGCACTCGCGGTGAGTCACCTGGTCCCTTATCGCTGGAGTGATTTAAGGTGTGGTTGGGTCTCCCGGGTCGCAGGGCACCAGGGAAAACAATTTTAGAGCGGGGGGGGCGGGGGAAGAACCTGCAGGAAGCAGCAGCCTGGGAAAGCGGGGCTGCCCGGCACGGGATGGGGAGAAGAGACTCTCCAAGCAAGCTCTGCTCTTCAGGTGCTTCCGAGGAAGCCTGGGAAAACACCTGGCAAAAAGGGCCAGAGCTGCAAAGGGATCAGGGCTCCGGAAAATCCACGTGTTTCTTATTGAGCCACTGGGACGTGCTCTGGGGGCACCAACCAGTGCTGGGTCCCTGCGGAGCCTCCTCCAGACCCCATTTCCAAGAGGCTGGAGGAGCGCTCAGCGTTCGGGATGCCTCGGGATGGCACCGGGGCAGCTCCAAGGAGACCTCTCCAGGACCAGCCGCGGGGACGTCCCCCGAGGGATGCGGGAAGGGCTGGCACAGCCAGGCTGCACCTGCAGGACCTGCTGCCCGCCACTGCGGCCGCACACGCGGGGATTCTGGGCGCTTCTGCACCCCGCTACACCCCATTTCTGGGCAGCCGGGTGGAGGCAGCCCCGGTGGGCACCAGCCCAGGGGCCGCGCGTGCCCGGCGGTGGGTGAGGGACGCGTGTGGGCGCAGGTATGCGCGGCTCCGCCGCGGCAGGGGCATGTGGGAGCAAGTGCATTCAGCGCAGATTATAGAGCCGGGCAGCTCCTGCCCCAGGAATCCCATCCAAGTCAGCATTCCTGCCTGAGCTCAGCCTCTCCTACACGCAGCAGCGTGGGGCAGGAGCGCTGGCACAGCCCCACGTCCCCCCCCCC
>VXAZ01000803.1:1307715-1326099 GCA_013399875.1 Gymnorhina tibicen
GCTCAGCCGCCGCGCCCCGTCCCGGACCCCCCCATCCCGGGGGTCTTGCCCGCGGCTCCCCCGTTCGGAACGGCCCTGGGCGCTCGGGGGTCGCGGGGAGCCCCCCGCCCTCCGCAGCCGTCGGCAAAGCGAGCGGTCACTGCCGCGGCTCCTTCCCTGTCCCGCACGGCTCCTCCCGAGCCGCCCCTCGGTTCCAGCCCCCTCCTCGGGCCGCAGCGGCACCGGGACACCCCGGGAGCCGCCGCTCCCCGTCCCCGTCCCTTCGGCCGGCGCGTTCCCGGCATCCCGCGGCGCCCGGGGCAGGGAGAGCCCCAGCTGAGGACGAGGCGGCTCTCGGTGGATTTTTCTGCCCCAGGCGAGCTCTTGCGGCTTCCTGAAGCCCAGGTGGCTCCCGCCAGCTCGCCGCTCCCAGCAGGGCCAGCTCGCACCTGCTGCGCCTCTCACCAGCGCCATCCCCTCCTGTCCCCACAGCGCTGCCAAACCCTCCCTGCACCCCCGGCCACGGCCACACCCCAGCCCCCTGAGGGCTCACCCAGCACCCCAAAACGCCGCATCCAACCCCTCCATCACCGCCAGGAGCTGTGGGCAGCAAGGAGAGACCCCAAACCCTCCTCCAGAGCCCACCCCGTCCCTACGCCCTTTCGGGAGCCTTCCCAACACCGCCAGGCTGGGCCAGCTGCTCTGGGCTCCCAAATTAACACTGGTGGGAAAGGACCACGTCCTCAGAGCATCTTCTGGACAGCGCAAGCGACCCAGTTCCTCACTTTAATTAAAACTTGCCTGCTGTAAAAACAATATCAGAAGGGGAGAAAAAAAAAAAAAAAAGCAGCATGATGCTTTTCTCATTTATTTCCCTCCTGTCCTCTTTTCTCGCAAACAAACACAGGTTTCAGGAATATAAACCTTGCCCTAAATAGTGATATATTTTTTTTTTTCTTTCCACTAGGAAACGGACAGGTCCCCTGGCAGAACAAAGGGAAAAAAAAATTAGCGCAATTCCTCTGGGGGGGAGATGCGAATTCAGGTCCATCAGGATTAGCTGCGTTTTCAGCACAGGACAAATTTAGAAGCCTTTATCTCAGGGCAACAGAGGGGGAAAAGAGAAGATCAGGAGGAAAAAAAAAAAAGAAAAAAACTTGCTGCTTTTAGAAGCAAATGAAGGTTTCACAACAGGAGCTCAAGGAAAGCCCCAAGGAAGCAGAGACCAAAACTTCACGCCCGGATCAGCTGCTTCGAGCACGAACACGAGCGGGGCCTCAGCTGAGGGGCACCGTGGTGGTGCCACGCCAGTGCCACCGGCCTCACCGGGCACGGCTGGGCGAGGAAAACCCTCCGGGAGTGCGAAAAGCCCCGCGGCACTGAACAAACAGGCGTCTGGCCTGGTTTCTGCCACTCAGCAGGGCTGGGAACAGCAGGACGGAGCCTCTGGAAGTCTCCATCCCGCCCACGGCACCACCGGGGTGGTGACGGTGCCCAGCCCGTGCTCAGGGCTGAACGTCCCAGCTCAGCCGAGGGTGGGGAGCCCAAAATATTCCAGGGGCGCCCCCCTGCCCACTCTGAACCCTGGGAACGGTGACGCAACATCCCCAAATCTTCCCTGGGTGGAGCTGGGGTGGATGAAACCCTCCCCATCCTCCAGCCCAGGACAGAACAGCTCTGTCGCTGTGCTGGGCACAGACAGGGACCCCCAGCACCCCGGGATTGGTGACAGCTCTGTCCCCGTGCTGGGCACACACAGGGACCCCCAGCACCCCGGGATTGGTGACAGCTCTGTCCCCGTGCTGGGCACAGACAGGGACCCCCAGCACCCCGGGATTGGTGACAGCTCTGTCCCCGTGCTGGGCACAGACAGGGACCCCCAGAAGGTCACCAAGGTTTGTCCCCGCACGGGCAGGCGGCTTCAAGGAGAGGGAAGTGCATTTTTGCTGAGGCTCAGTGGCTCTCAGCTGCCCTCAGCGTGGCTGCGCCCACACCGAGCCATCGCCCTGCCCACCCTGCGTGTCCCCACTCCGCACAGGGTCCCTCGGATGCTCCCAACCTGCAGGGACACTCCGTGCCTGGGCTCAGAGCCCGTGGGGAGCTGCCAACAGCCTGCAGCGCTCAGGTGAGGGGGAGGCCTGGCCACGGGGATGCTCCTGGTGGCCACCTCGCCGTGCCAGTGCTGGCCCAGGCCCCGGGGAGACAGAGGAGTTAAAAATAAGAACATTTCCTTCCTTACCCCCTACTTTAAGGCATGTGATAAATAAAAACTGGGAGTTTCTGCCTCCCGGAGAGGAAGCGGCTGCGAGGAGGTTGCCAGTGAGTCAGGCCAGCAGAAATCATCCCTGTTCCTGAGGCCCAGCCCCCATCCCATCCCATCCCATCCCATCCCACCCCATCCTACCCTGTCCCGTCCCGTCCCGTCCCATCTGTCCCATCCCAGGCAGGGCCGGGAGCCACATTCCTTTCTCATGCCGAAATTGCTCCTTTGAAGGCAGCAGCCGAAGCCGCAGGGTCCCTCCCTGCCCCAGGCCCCCGCCCTGCCCGCGGGATGCTCCCTTGGCAACGCTGCCCTTACCTGCCCACCCTTCCCACCGGGAGCCTGGCAGGGAGCGTTCCCTGCGGTGGGACGGGGTTGGATTCCCAGAACCGATCACCCGGGGCTGTGTCCTCCCCTCAAAGCTCCACTCGGAGCCTGAGTCTGCCCGGATGCTTCGGGAGCAAAGCCACGGCAGGCGGAGGGGACGGAGCAGGTGCGGTGGCTGGGGAGGGCAGGTGGGTGGTGGTGCCCACGCAGCTTCCCAGCACCCTGCCAGGGCCTCCTCTGGCTTCTGGCCTCCTCGGGAATCCCAAATCAAGGCCGGCAGCTCAAGGGTGAAACCATTTGGAAGAAGAAACAGAGAAATAACTGTGGCTGCCTTTGTTGGAGGAGGAGGGAGGGAGACACTCGGTCCCTTGTGCCGAGCAGAGCAGGGAGCGAGAGGGCTCTGCTGAGGTCAGGCAGAGGAGGGGGGGTTCTTGGGCCAGGAGGGGAATTTGTCCCCTCATCCTGCTGGCTCCGGGTGCTCCCTGGCCCCGCTGCTGCCCCCAGACCCAGCACAAAGCCTGTGTGGAGCCTTTCACGCTGCTGCCCTGTCCTCCCACCCCGGAGAGAAGCAGCCTGGGGGCAGGACTGACCCCCAGGAAAGGGTGGTTTCAATCCCATTTCTCCTCCTGAGCGAGGATTTCAGAGCCCAGAGCAGCTACCCCTGAACAAAACCCCTCCTTTGGCGCACAAGATCCGCGGGGGCGAGGGTGAGACCCCAAATCTTCTCCCGGCCGCAAACCCAAACCTCCCCCTGCAGCAGCCGCTTGAAAGGCGCCCCAAGGTCTGCGGGGGAAGGGCTGAGCCCCCTCGGGTGACTTCATTAACGGTGGAGACGGGAGCAGCTCCCTCCTGCCTGTCCCATCTGTGCCCCGGCCGGCTCCGGCGGCGGCTGTGCCAGGGCTCCCGCGGGAGCAGCCGCGCTCCCCCGAAATAGCTCTCAGACTGGATGACTTTGGCCCACATCCTCAAAGGTGTTGAGGCTCCGGGTTACCTCGGAGCACCCGAGCCCCCCCCCCGCGCCCGCAGGGGTGCCAGGAGGAGGCCTGGGAAGGGGCCGATGCTCGGGCCCACCCCGCGATGCCCTCGTGGGTCCGGGAGAGGGAAAAGCAGAGGAACTGCCCGAGGAAAACGAGGCAAATTCCTCAAATCCCACCCTTGCTGCCCACACATCCAAACCCACCCTGCTCTGAGCAGCAGCTGAGAGAAAGGGGAGAACCAAGAACCCCCCCCCGCTCTCCTGCTCCCTTCCTCCCACTCTCCCTCCCGGGAAGGGTTAAACGGCGCTGGCGTGGAAGACACTTTGTACTTGGATTTAAAAATACAGCCAAAGCCCCGGTGGCCCGGCGCCATGCGAGGCACAGGTATATTTCCACACTCGAGCCAATAACCTTCCCCGAGGGAAATTTAGGCTTTTTATGATTAAAAGGGGAAAAAATAATAGTGGGGAATTAAATATAGTACAGAGCGCGAGAACAATTAGCAGTTGCCGTTAGCGACACCGGGCCAAGTTTGGGACAAACGCCGCGGTCGTGTGGGAGCGGCGGGGTTGGGGACAGCCAGCGGGTGACACGGGGCTGGCCCGGGGCAGGGAGGGATGCTCGGCCTCGGCAGGTGGCCCTCGGGAGCCCGGCTCGCCCCAGACCCTTGGGAGGAGCCTGCGGGGCCCGGCCACACCTCGCGGGCAGGGGTTTCTTCACCCTTGGCTTTATCAAAAGCAAACGGAAAGTGTTTGCACAGGCTTGCGACTTCCCTAATGAGCAAACACGGGCTAATTGGGGGGTGGAGCAGGGGCTGGGGCTGCCAGCTGTACCCTCAGGCGGGCCGGGGTGGCGGGATGGGTGAGGGAAGAGCCCTGATCCTCATGTCCCTTCCCGTCCGTGAGCTGCCCGAGAGGTTCTGCACTGCCCAGCCCTCCTGGCTCGCCGGCCACCCTGTCCTGCACCTTTGGTGCCACCTGTGTGCAGCCACCTTCAAAATCCTCCACAGCCGTGCCCCAAATCGGCTCCTTTTTGCCCATCACAGTTGTGCCCACATGGGAGCATCGGCAACGGCCTCTCACTGGCTCAACCCCACACAATTTATATCCCTGGAAAAGCCTCCAAGCCCTTCTCTCTCCTGCCCATCAGGGCAGGGCCCCAACCAGGCTGGTCCCCGTCGGTGCTGGGCAGGCCTTGGAGCAGCCTGGACGCGTGGAAGGTGTCCCTGCCCACGGGACAGGGGGAACGGGGTGAGCTTTAAGGTGCCTCCCAACCCAAACCAGGCTGGGGTTCTGTGACCGATGGGCAGATTTTTCCAAGCCTCCAGCAGCTCCAGAGCGGCCCCGAGCAGTGCTGGAATCGGATCCCACAGCGTGCCCGGCCCCTGAAGGAACCCAAAGGGCTCCGCCACCACCGCAGCTCCAGCAGCCGGGCCTGGCCTCTCCTCCCTGCAGCTCCTTGGCGATGGATCCTTTTCCTCTGCTCCCAAGTGGCCACGCCGGCCCTCTCATGTGGCCTGTGGTCAGCACACAGCCGTGAATGAAGGCACATCTTATCGGAGCGGGCAGGAAACGCGCTCCAGCTCCAGCCTGGGCACCGAGCCCACGCTGCCCTGCCAGCACCAGGGCGGGCTCAGCTCCATCCCAGCTCAAGCTGGGCTTTGGGGATGCTGTGCCAGGCTGGTTTTAAGCGGGGGCACAGCAGTGCAGCTCCTCTCGGGGGTGGTCCGGTCTGAAAGGGCTCACGGGAACGTCACGGAGAGAGGGGACAGAGCACAGAGGAGCCAGGTCCCACTGCAGCCCCGTCCCAGCTCCATTTCTCCCAGTAAAATCCCACATAAAATGGCTGAGCTGCGGTTTTTCCCCTCCTCCCCGGCGTTTTGAGGCAAGTTAGTGCCAATCAGCCTAATTACAGCCCTCGCTGAGCAAACCACACGCCTTCCTTCCTGCTGAGTGACAGGCTGGCAACCGAGTGGCCCAGGGCCTGCTGCCTCCCTGGCTGGGCCAGGCCACCGCCTCTGTCACACTGGGCACGTCCCCGAGGGCCGGGGGGACAGGCGGAGGCTGCTCCCCTCGGCACGGGGTGGGCACGCCCTGCCAGGTGACAGCGGCAGGAAAGGGGCTGCCAGGCTGGGGCACGGGTGTTCCTGCTTGGATGTCACCGGAGATGCTCGGGGCAAAGCTGGAAGGGACCCCACACCCTGCTGTACCCCCATCCTGCCCCAGCACAGCCAGCAGTGCCCGGGGCACCCTGCACACGCTGCTTTTACAGGATCACGGAATGGTTAGGGTTGAGAGGATCTTAAAGCTCATCCAGCCTCACCCCTGCCATGGGCAGGGACACCTCCCGCTGTCCCAGGGTGCTCCAAGCCCCATCCAGCCCGGCCTTGGACACTTCCAGGGATCCAGGGGCAGCCACAGCTTCTCTGGGCACCCTGTGCCAGGGCCTCCCCACCCTCAGAGCCAGCGATTCCTTCCACGTTATTCCTTCTCCGTTTGTATTCCATCACCTCAAACTGGGGACTGGGCGTGGGGTAACAAAGCCTCAGCAGACACATTTCCGCCCTCGGGGGGGTGGCTGTCCCTCCCAGGTGAGGGGAACCCTCACTCCCAGGCCCAGGCGAGGGAAATCCTCACTCCCAAGCCCACCCCATCGCGCTGGCGGCTGAGGAGAGGCTGGATGCAAACCCCAGCAGCGGTGGATAAACCCTCCCGGCGTGCCCAAACCCGGCTGGGGCGGAAACAACCCCAGCAGCCCTGGGAGGACGGGCTGGATGAGGCCCGGGATCTGATTTCAAGGCGCCGGCCCCATCCCGTCGCCAGCGCGGCTCCTGCGGGCTGCGATGCGGGGAGCGCAGGGGGAGCCGCCCCGCTCCGGCCCCGCTCCGGCCCCGCTCCGGCCCCGCTCCCGGGGCGCGCTCCGTGCGGAGCGGCGCTGGGGCAGCCGGACATCACCTCCTCGGGGTGAGTCACGCCGTGCCAGGGCGGTTCTTCGGCAGCTTCCAGCAGCGCGGGGAAAGGCGCTGAACAAAGCCCCGGATCGCCGCTCGCTGCAGAGGGAAGAGTTAGTCACGGCGGGCTGAGTCACCCCGGCCGGGACAGGGGACACAGGGACAGCGCAGGCTGGGAGCGACTCTATTGACTCCCCATGTAAATCAATCGGGAGCTTGCGACGATGCCATAAACCAGGACAGGCACGGGCGGAGGGGGAAGAGCCAGAGCTGGGCGGAATTTACAGCTGAGAAAGGAAAAAAGCGAACCGCACAAGTGTTTTATTTTGTGGGGTTTTAAGGATTATAGGTGACATTACAGCGTGGTTTATATCCCAGCACCAGACCCCAGCGCTGTTCGCTGTGCTGAGCAGGGCTGGATGTGTGGATGCAGCAGCTGGGGGTGCCCCATCCCTGGAAGTTTTCCAGGACAGCTTGGACAGACCTTAAAGATCCCGCAGTTCCATCCCCTGCCACGGGCAGGGACACCTTCCACCAGCCCAGCTCGCTCCGAGCCCTGTCCAACCTCCCCTGGAACACTTCCAGGGATGAAATAGGTGCATCTGGAGCCTACGAAGGGATTAAAATCATTCCCGAATGTAAAGCAGGAATGATATCTGCCCGGAAAAGCAGCCCCAGCTCCCGCTGCAGCCGCGGCAGAACCGCTCAGCCCGTGACAGGAGAATTTCCTACCCACGGCTCCTCGGCCGCCTGCGCCAGAGCTTGAATCATTTCTCTCTTCGAGGCAGAAAGTCAGAGGATTTCCTTGAAAACAGAGCCTTTGTTTGGCAAATATTTCTCCCATCTGCTCCGGGGCTGTGAGTGCCCTTTGTTGGTTTGATGACAGTGCCATCCTCAGCCGGGGCAGTGCCAGTGGCACAGAGGGGACCCCGTGGGCCCAGAGTAGCGCCAGTGGCACAGAGGGGACCCCGTGAGCCCAGGGCAGCGCCAGTGGCACAGAGGGGACCCCGTGGGCCCAGGGCAGTGCCGGTGACACAGAGGGGACCCCGTGGGCCCAGGACAGTGCCAGTAGCACAGAGGGGACCCCATCGGCCCAGGGCAGTGCCAGTGGCACAGAGGGGACCCTATGGGCCCAGGGCAGCGCCAGTGGCACAGAGGGGACCCCGTGGGCCCAGGACAGTGCCGGTGGCACAGAGGGGACCCTGTGAGCCCAGGGCAGCGCCAGTGGCACAGAGGGGGCCCCGTGAGCCCAGGGCAGTGCCGGTGGCACAGAGGAGACCCCATGAGCCCAGGGCAGCGCCAGTGACACAGAGGGGACCCTGTGAGCCCAGGGCAGTGCCGGTGGCACAGAGGGGACCCTGTGAGCCCAGGGCAGTGCCAGTGACACAGAGGGGACCCCGACGCCCCAGGACAGTGCCGGTGGCACAGAGGGGACTCCGTGGCCTGTCTGAGCTGCCAGGGCAGGGAGGAGCTGCTGCCTGTGTCAGAGCCCAGGTTTGGTGTGTCAGAAATACCAGGCTACATCCTTAGCGGTTTTGAATTTGGGGCAGAGATCGTGGAGCTGTTCCGTGCTTTTAGAGCACCTGAAAAAAAAACGGGACCTGAAGCTGGAGGCGACCGCCTGGAGCCTCCCGGCCCCATCATCCTACAAATGGGTCATAATAAAAAATAAATTAGTGTGAGTCCACAGAAGGCAGCAGAGCTCTATTGCTTCCACAGGCTGAGGATCGCCATGAATATTTCATTTAAAATATTCTCTTCTGCTGGCTCGGATCACTGGAATATCCGAGTGGCTCACATTTGTAATGCAACTTTACAGCGGCTTCACGAGCCCTGCGAATCTCAGCCTGGACGTCATTCCAGGCGTTTCTTTCCCTCCATGTTGGTGCAGCATCCTGCACGGAGGAGGCCACGAGCGGGGCTTTGTGAGGTGCAGAACGAGCAGGACGAGCCCGCGGGGCTCAGGGAGAGGCTGCAGCGAAGAGTGGGGCGATGGAAACGGGATGGAGCCGTCCCACCAGCCCCTCCACCTCCGCAGCTGGAAGAGCGCTCCGGCGCTGGATCCTCGTTTTCCATCGGCGCGGGGGCAGCCGGCGAGGCCGGCGGAGGCTTTTCCATCCCGCACGGGCCGCGAGCAGCTCCCCCTGCCCTCGCACCACGGCGCTGTTTGTAAACAGCCGCCCCAAAATACCGCCGGCAGGATGTGGCAGCGTCACGTGAAGGGTGACAAGTGACCTCAGAGGGCACAGCAGCTCCCCGAGCGCGGCCCGGCCGAGGCGTCTCCGCTTCCCACGGGAACAAGGAGCTCGGTGACGCTGCGGAAAGGCCCGGCTGCCCCTGCCAGGCTCCTCTCAGCAGATGACACCAGCTGCTTCCCGCAGAGGTGCCCGGAACCCCGAAAGGAGCTGCCCTCGGTGACTCAGCCGGGTCAAACCCTTCCTCCCGACACCTCCGTGGTGTTTGACACTTGCCCTGGCAGAGGCTCGGTGCTAATAATAAAACCCGCATTTTCTACAGCCCTTGGCTTCGGGAAATCTCGGGCGGGTTCGCGCAGCGTTGAAGTCTATTTGGAGCTCAAGGCTTCTAAGGATGTGTCAAGGACAGAGAGTTTTGGTTACCCGGGAAGGCATCACGGGATGGGGCTTTGCCAGGGCAGCTCTGCTAAACCACGCCGGCAGGAAAACAGCGATGGCTGCGTGAATTTGTCACCGCCAGGGTCCGGATTAAACACCCTGGGGATGATCAGGGATGGTCACGGCCCCGGTTTCAGGCCGGCCAGGGCAGTTTGGGTGCTACATCCCCGTTTTGTGACGTTCCCCAGGGATGGGCGGGAGGCGACTGGGAGAGCATCCCGCGCTGTGCCGGCAGCTCCGGGAACACCGAGCTCCGGGAACACCTGGAGCAGGTGCGGGGGAGGGACCCAGTGAGGCCCCGGGAGCGCTGCAGAGCGGCCCTGGGGCGCTCAGGGGGAAGCCCGGGGAGCGCTGGAGCGTTGAGCGCAGGCTTTGTCCCGGCAGGTCGGCTGGGTGTGCGCTTCCTGGCATACAATTCCCAGATTAGCAGGAGCCGCGCTGCCAGCAGCTCCTCCGGCCCGTGACCGCGGTGCTGGGAATGCTGTGAGGTCACCGCTTCCAGCGCCCGGCGCTGCCCGGCCGGGGCAGGGCATGGCCGGGGTGAGGATGTGCGGACGGGACACTCCTTCTGTACCCCAAGGAAAGGGAAGGGGCGTCCCATAAAGGTTTGGATCGGGAGGGACCCTAAGAACCAGCTTGTTCTACCCCCTGCCGTGTGCAGGGACACTTTCCGCCATCCCGGGTTGCTCCAAGGCCCGTCCAACCCGGCCTGGGACACTTCCAGGGATCCAGGGGCAGCCACAGCTCCTCCAGCCCACGGGGACAGGAGCCAACCCCTCTCCCAAACCTCTGTGAGCTTTAACCCCAGGGGATGGAGATCACGCCCAGCCACGCTGATCCCACTGATCCTTTTGCAGTGCGGGGGTGACAGAGGCAGAGGCCTCTTCTCACCATGAAACTAATGAAAGAAACCCTTAAAAGGCACAGAGAAAAAATAATAAAAAAGCTGGAGGGAGGAAGGGTTGGGAGAGGAGGAAAAATAATTCAACACGGAGCTGTTTAATAAGGAAAAGGGAAGAATCAAGAGGGAGAAGTGAGAACGTTTTAGTCACACTAAATGCTTCATCTAAAAAAAAAAATAAAAATAAAAGATTCCAAGCAGAGTCAGGCCGTGGCAGCCGAGGCGGGGGGAGACTCGAGGGTCCTTCCCCAGGAATGGGAAAGGGCAAAGCAAAAGGGAGAACGTGGTATTTTTATTAAGCCAAAGGAAAAGAAGAGGTAAGAGCCGGAGCTGAGGAGGAGCGGTTCGGGCCGAGCCCAAGTCCGGCCGGTGACGGGGCGGGGAGCGAGGCAGCAGCACCGATCCCGGCTCCGGGGGGACTGCCGGGGGGGCCTGGAACGTCGGGAGCCGCTCCCCGCCTCTCCCAGGGGCTGGATCTGGGGAGGGAGGGAAGGACGCGCCTCAGGGGGCGAAGGGGCTGGCACCGAGTGGCACCGTCCCCCCAGCCCCGCTGCCCACTGCCACCCCCCCCGGGGCTCCCGGCGCTGCCCCGTGCCCCAAACCGGACCTGCAGCGGGCACGGGGCACCTCGGGCACCGCAGGGATGCCCAGCTGCTGGCACCCCGCCGGCCTCCAGCCCCTTTCGCTGCCCGGGACAAGCCGGACACCGGCAATTCCCAGCGGCTGCGGCTCCGGGAGCCGCGCCAGGCGCGTCCCTGCTTTTATCTGCCCGCGCTGTGAACCGGTCTCTGTTCATCGCAGACACCCCCGCGGCTGAAAGGAGCCTCTGTGCGGCTCTGGGACCCAGGGGTCACACGGAGAAGCACCCCCGGAACTCCGGGTGCTTTCCAAAGCGCTCCGAGCCTGCCCTGCCCGCGCACCGCCGAGCGAGGAGGCTGCGGGGCCGGGCACGGAGGGAGAACGGCTCGGTGAAACGGCCGGAGAGCCCGGGCTCCGCTTCCCGGTGTTACTGGGGAGCTTCCCGGCCCCGGATGCGGCGATTGAAGGCACGAGAACGCGTCTGGAGTTTGCGGGAGGGAGAAGCCAGGAGCTGAGGTGCCCCCCAGGCACAAGTCGGGCACAGAGCCCCCTCCCCGCCTCCAGACGGGCTCTTCCTGCGCACGGAGCGAAGGAAGTCGCTTTTTCCTCTCTCCCGGGCTGTCCCTGCCTGCGGGAGGAGCGTGCTGAGGGCAGCCAGGCTCGGGAACTCCCCACGGGCACGGAGGGTTTCTGCAGGCACGGGGCTGATCCTGCCCGAAGCCCCCGTCAGCCCGAAATGCAGGGGCGCTTGCAGGTCTGGCACTGACCCGCGAGGTGCTTTGGAGGGGAGGATCTGCTCTGCAAGCCCTCACGGGAAACTGAGGCAGGGAGTGCCGAACCAACACAGAGGGGACTCCAAACTGGGCTCATTTCATGGGAAACCCCGCCTGAAGCGTGCTGGGTTTGTCTGCAGGAGGCCCCAGCTTTTCTGAAAGGGATTTGTGGAGCCGACCCTGCAATTTTGGGCACGTTGGCCCGGGCGGTGCCACGATGAGTTGGTGGAAGAGGCAGAAATGAGTCGGTGGAAGAAGCAGAAATGCAGCTGTGACCAGGACACACCATGGTGGCAACACAGTGCCCAGAGAGATGTCCCAGGTCACGGAGAGATGTCCCAGGTCACGGGGAGATGTCCCAGGTCACAGCTCCAGCGGTGTTTTTCCCTTCCACACTCACCTCAGCCCTCTCCAGAGGCTCCACCTGCTCCCGGCTGTGCCCAGCTCCTCCCAAAGCAGCCAAAAGCTTCTGCTGCTCCATCCACCCTCAGGAAACCTCGGGGGCAGAGAGAGACACACACATCAGGGGCAGGCACGGCGAGGAAAAGCCCATTGGAATGGCATTCCCAGCAGGAATTCCCACCCGGGCACCGAGATGCTGCTCGGCCACATCACCACAGACCTGCAGGCCCCTCCAAGCCTGGCCCGAGCTCCCTTCCTCTGCGCTCACCGTGCTGGATCCCAAGGATGTGGGAGCCTTCCCGGGCTCCCGGCAGGAGCTCTGAGCCTCGGGACTCACCCCCAGCACAGGAGGGGTTGGATTTCCCACCCGGGTGGATTTTTCAGCCCTCCCACAGCCTCCCCCCTCCCGCCCGTGTTTACAGAGCAGATTATCAAAGGTGTATTTGTCAGGAATTTTGTCCTAAGCAGCCTGGCAGCTCTTCCAGCGCCTGGGAGACACGAGCTGGCTGCGCCGGCTGCTCCGGGCTCACAAACACGGCGCGATTAACGCCCAGCGCGCTCCGGGAGCTGCTGCGGGAACCAGGCCTGGATCCGCTGGGGTTTGTTAATCAATGTGATAAATCCGCCGCGGGTGAGAAGCGCTGTGACCCAAGCCGCGTGTTCCGTGTCCCTGCAGAGCCCAGAGCCAGCACAGGGTGACAGCCCCGGCCTGGGGACACGGGTGGGACGGCGGCAAAGGCGCCCCGAGCCCCTCGGGACCCCCGGAGGGAACCGGGGGGCAACTCTGTGACAAAACCTGACCAACTACAGGGGTTTGCTGGGTGGGTTTTTTACGATTCTGGGATTCGCTGAGGGTGCAGGAGGTGAGTCCACCCACCCCAAAAAATCCGTGGAAAACCCCTTCGGCCCGTGCGGAGCCGGTCCCTCACTGACCCATCGTCCTGTCCCCGCTGTCCCCTGGTCCCCGCAGCCCGGAGCCGGGAGCCAGCGGTGTCTGCGTCTCCCAGCCGGGTTAGCCCGGCTCGGCTCGGCTGGGTGGGAAGTCGGAGAGTGCCACCTGGTGCTCCGAGGAGATTTAGAGCCACAGAATCCTCGGAAGGGCTGGGTTGGACTGGACCTTAAAGCTCACCCAGTGCCCCCCCTGCCATGGGCAGGGACACCTCCCACTGTCCCAGGCTGCTCCAAGCCCCATCCAACCTGGCCTTGGGCAGTTCCAGGGATCCAGGGGCAGCCACAGCTGCTCTGGGCACCCTCAGGGCCTCCCCACCCTCACAGGGAGGAATTGCTACTAAAATCCCGTCTAACCCTGCCAGCCCTGGCAGTTTATTTCTCTGGCTCACCTCCTGACCAGCACCACACCCCAGGGGTTTGCAGGGCCCTCAGCAGCCGCGCTCAGAAGCGACTCCCCTTCCCTTCCCATCCCACTTCCCAGGGCAGGAGCCTGCAGCGGAAAAAAAAATCGGGAAGAGATGATGTCAGTGCTGACAAAGTGTCTCTGTACCACAGCTCGGGTCTGATGTAACCGATACCGGCAGCTGAGCTGGGAAAAAACCTTCCTCTCTGCCCCCAGCCCTGCTGTGCCACTTCACCGCCCAGAGCTCCCTGGCACGGAGCAGATGTCCCCTGTCACCGATGGCAAACTGGGCCAGGCAGTCCCAAAAGCCAAGGGTTGCCCACGGCTGGCCAGCAGCACCCCAAGGTTATTCCCTCCCCAGCTGGGAAGTCCCATGGAGGGACGGAAGAACCTCCAGGACAACCCTGGGAGGCCACAGCCTCCAAGAGGGCAGTGCCAGGGTCAGTTTTGCTCGTGCTGCTCCATCCCTGCACCTTTTCCAAGGCCTGGGGGCTCTGGGACCCTCCTCGGCAGCGTCCCCCGCTCTCCACATCCTCGCACCCACCTTATCCGAAGCCCTTCGCTGCCTGCTCCCGCTCCAGAGCCGCTTCCCCTGGGACACCTCTGCTTCCGGGGGCCCTGCACCTTCAGGACATGGACATGGTCCCGCCAGGAAACGGTGACTGCCCCGAGCTGTCACCTCCCCTCCCTCAGGAGGGAATTAAACCCCTCTCAGGAGCGGCTGAGAGAGGTTCCCATGCCAGCTCCAGATATTCCAAAGCCAAGGGACCCATTCCAGGCACGCTGGGCACTGAATTCGGAGGGCAGCTGGGTGGGTGCCTCACCCTCCCACACCCCCTGGGCAGTTTTCCGTGTCCACCCACTCCTCAGGGCTCCTCCCACCAACCACCAGGCAGCCCTCAAGGGTGAGGGGGGATTTCCCTTCCCTCTGAGCTCTCCCCTCACCTTCCAGGAGCTGCTTCTTCTCCCATTCAGCATCAGAGTTCACAGAGAGCGTTGTCTCGGGGCTGGCAACGTCTTCCCCATCAGCACCTGGAGCTGGTGGGAGCCCATCCCTGCGGGAACAGCACAGCCAGGGGGGGCTGGATGAGGCCACAGCAGCAGAGTGTCCATGCTGACCCTCCAGCAGCCATGGCACAGGACATGGACATGGTCCCACCCCCTGCCTGGAGAGGCCAGAAGCTGCCAAAAGCCAGAACTGGGGGCTCTGGAAGGTGCCACAGCCCCCAGAGAGCCCCCTGGGCACGTCTGGGGAGGTGGGAACAGCACAGGCAGGGGTGGGAGTGGAGCTGCCAGCCGTGGGTACAGGATATCCCAACTGGGGCTTTACTGGGAACACTGGGCTCAGGCCAAAGGTTTAAGGAAGTCGGGGGAAACCTGGATTTTATAACACCCGACCAAGAGCCTCCCAAAAACCCCACCTGCTCGGGATCAGCTGCAGCCCAGCAGGCTCCTCCCTGCCCCTGCAGGGCATCCAAGCCGGGGGGGGGGACACTGCAGCCAGCTGGGCTTGTGGCCCAGCGTCACCCCCACCCCAGCTCTTACATCCGCACAGCTTCGCCCTTGGAATATCCCGGCGTGGCCTCCTGGCCGTGCCCCTGGCTGCCCGCTGGCTGCTGGGCTGTGCGGCTGCCAGCGCTGGCCCCCAGCACGTCCCTGGCCCCCAGCAGCTCCCGGTCACTGGTGCTGAGCACGAGGCAGCCTCTGATGCTGAGCTCCTCCGGCTTCCCCAGCAGTGACTCCGTGCTCTCTCCACTGGCCCCATCCCAGAGCTGCCCTGGGCTGCTGTGGCCCCCAGCGGCCCCCAGCTCCTCCTCTCGGGGTTTCCGTGTCCCCCACAGGCTCCCCAGGAGCCCCCTGAGGAGCTGGAGCGGGGAAGGACAGCGGGGAGCCCAAGTGGCTGGGTGGTTCTTCCCCTGGGCATCCTCCCAGTGCTCCCAGTTTGGGGGCTCCCCTGGGCTGCTGTGGCCCTCAGCTGCCCCCAGCTCCTCCACTCTGGACTTCCGTGTCCACCGTGGGACCCTCAAGAGCTTCCTGAGGAGCTGGAGCAGGGAGGGCTGGCTGGGAGCCCGGGTGGCCATTGGGGTGGCCGTTGGGGTGGCCATTGGGGTGGCCATTGGGGTGGCCGTGGGTGCCAGCGGGCGGCTCAAACGGACACAACGGACACAAACTGCCCCGAGCCGCAGCCCTGGGGCAGTGGCAGCGGCTGGGGGACAGCACAGAGGGGACAGGGCTGGGAGGGGGACACAGGCACCGCTGGCAGCGGGGGGAGAACAGAGATGAAGCCTCCCCGAAACCAACAGCGGCTCATCCCTGCCGCGTTCCCACCTCTGCCAGGGCCGAGCCCCGAGATTCCCCCCAGCACGGGGGGTGGGAGCAAGGGGAAGGCTCGGGGAAGCTCCGCCAGCAGCCAAAGGCCAAAGGGAGGGAGATAAAAGCTCCTCCATCCCGGCACAGCCTCTGCCGCGCTTTGGGTTCCTGCCACTCCCGTCACCGCCGCGTCACCTGCGAGGGCGAGCCAAGGACCCGCTCCTCCCTCGGCCACTCAGGCACGATTCCAGCGGTGTTTTCCCAGGGGTGCAGCCCCGGGCGGGGCAGGATTTCCCCGCAGCGTCCCTGTGGCTGCGGTGACACGGGACAAAGCTGCTGCGGTGTCCCTGAGGCGCTGCTGGAGCTCAGCTTTGCTCTGCCCCGGGACTTTCCCCAGGCTGCCGCTGCCGGGGTTTGCTCAGCCTTGGCTCGGGACCCCGCGAGCTGCTTGGCTGCAGAGTGGGGTTGGTTTTTTTTTTCACCCTCCAAACCCCTCATCTAAAAGTGCCGCGTCATCCCGGCTGCTCAAAGCCGAGCTTCTCCCACCTTCCAGCTGCGCCCTCCCGTTGCCTTCCCGCGGCAGCGCCGGGAGCAGCGCGCAGCCCCTGCCCACGGGAAGGGTGTTCTCACCTCGGGCTGGCACCACAGCAGGGCTGGGGATGCGCAGCTGAGCACGGCTCCCTTTTCCCATCCCCTTTCCCATCCCTTTTCCCATGCCCAGCACGGATTTAGACACCACCAAGCGCTCTCTAAAATGCCACGAGGATCCCGAGTCCAGCGGCTCCATCCCCGCAGCTGCCACACATTTCCACCAGCAAAGAGATTTCCTTTTCTTTTATTCCCACCAGCCAGAGGAGCTGCTGAGAGGAGGAGCTGGTGAAAGCTGGGAACATCTCACGCCGGTGATCGCAAAGCCAGGGCGGCAGAGCCAGCTGGGAATTGTTGGTTGCACATCCCGGAGGCTCCGCAGCAGCACGGGCTGGCTGCTCGGCGGAGCTGCCCGCAGCATTTACAGCTCTCCTCAAACTCCTGGATCCTCCCTTCCCACCGTCATCCCTCGATGTCCACACCGGCCGTTCCCATACAGAACTGGTCCTTTCCAACCAGTTTCCCATTATCCCCGGGATCTCTAACTCTCTCCGGCAGCCTTTGGCAGACACGGGGAGTCCCCGCTGCCCACCCACAGCTCGGTCCCCACAAGCCCTGGGCTCACAATTGTCCAGCAATCCCACACCATTCATTTTCCACACCTTTTGCTGCTCGATGGGAGCAGCAGGAGCCCCGCCAGAGTCGTTATTAAAGGAATGCTGGTTTCCAGCTGGAAACTTCTGCGTTGGTGCACCACAGAAAGAGCTGCCTGTGGCAGGGGTGGTTCACACCAAGGAATTGCTTGGGAATTGGCTGCTCAGCGCCGCTTTCCCGGCTGGTTTTCCGCAGCCAGAGCACGGAGGTGTTGTGCGACACATCCGAGGTGGAAGGGAAGCAGTTTGCAGGAAGGAGGGGTTGAGATGGGATTCGCGATTGCAGAGGTTCTCCCAGGCGATCCTGGGGATGCCAAACCTGAAGTGGTGGGGAGGAACAGCCGGGAGCAGCCCAGATTGATGTGAGGGGGTGGGCAGAGGCGCAGGACTCGTCCTGCAGGGGTCAGGACAGCTTAAACCTGGCCACAGCCCACCCTGGCTGTGCACAGGGGCAGCCACCACCAGCGTGGGTCAGTGGGGTCCCCCAGAGTCAGGGACATCAGGCCCGAGCAGCCACACTGACCACCAAAACTCACCCCAAGGGTTAAAATTGGTGATGGGACCTCAACCGCCGTTCGAGACCTTCTCAGTGGGCCCACCGGGAGGAAGGCAGATCCCTCGCTGCCAGCCTGGTGGGCACAGTGCCCATTAGCTGATTCCTCGCTCCATGAGGATCGTCCCTCCCTGAAGGCCAGCTCCGGCTGGGGCACCTCTGTCCCGGCCCCTGTCCCCTCAGACACTGTGGGAATCCTTTTCTTTGCCCTCCGCCGGCTGCTTTTCCCCGTCAGTGCAGCCCCACCCTCAGCAGGGCGTGCCAAGGCCGTGTCCGCAGCAGCCCGCACCTCCGAGGGAGCCAAGGCAGAACCCTCTGCAGCCAGGGGCCCGTTTTCCCTGGAAAAGCTCGGCCAAGAATTCCAAAATCCCTGGCTCTGGGGCACAGCAGATCCCGTGGGGCCCTCAGAGTGCTCCTGCCACTGGGCAGGCTGGTGATGCGATAATCAGCAGCCAGGCATCTGCCCAGCCCCAAACCTCTGCTTATCTGGCATTTTCCAGCCCCAGCAGCGCCCCTGGCAGCGTCCCAAGGAGCGAGGAGAGGAAAAGCAGCTGGGGCAGATTGCTGAACCTTCCAGGGCTGAATCTATCTCGCTCTCTCCTCGAGCTGCTGCGATTTCCCCAAATCTCGGTGGATTTCGAATTCCCGGGGGCGCTTGGTGGGAGCCCCCTCTGCCGCCGGGGACTTTTTTCCCCGGTGGATCAACACAAATTCCCTCCCAGGGACCAGAAACTCTCAAATCGTGACTTTAACGGGGCTCCCGGCCGGGGAACCTGGCAGAGGGCGCATTTAAGGTGCAGCCGTAAGGAAAAGCTCCGAAAACCGCTGGGGAAGCCAGGGAGGAGCCGAAGATCTCCGGGAGAGCCCGGCAAGGAGGGTGCGGGGGCGGCACGGGGTGTGCGGTACCAACCCCGCACCCGGCACCCCCCGAGCCGCGCAGCGCCCCGGGACCGGGCGATGCTTCAGCTTCCCCCGAGCCCCCCGAAGAGCCCCCAGAACCCCCCCAAAAAGCCCCCGGTGCTCGGCGCTGCCCCGCGCCGGGGTTGGTGCCTCTAGAGGGAGCTGAGTCCTGCGCGGCCCCGCGCCCGCGTCTATCTATGGTCAGCGGGGTTGGGTTTCTACTTGATTTTTTTTTTCCCCTCTTC
>VXAZ01000815.1:0-22203 GCA_013399875.1 Gymnorhina tibicen
GCCCGCCCCACCACTGCCGGTGCCGCACCCGCCCCCGCGCGCTCCCGGCGCCGCCGCCGAACCCGCGGGAGCCTCGGGCGCAGATGCTCGTCGGGGGCGCCACGGAAGGCAGCGGGCAGCCCCGGCGCGGTAAGCGGGCTGTAGGCCTCCGTGCAGGGCTCTGTCCAGGGGTGCGGTGTTCTGTACAGAAGGACCCTTGGTAGTTCGGCCCGGGCTCTGTCCCCTGTGCTGCATTCAGGGTGGAGATGGCACTAATGAGTGCATGCTGCGTGGCTATGTTGGGGACCCAAACTGGGGTTCCCAGGCTAGCTGTGCTAAGGACAAATGGGCAGGGCCGGAGGAGTGTCTGTGGCAGCCGTGGTGAATGTTTCGTGTTACTGCTCTTTAGGATTTTTACTGGGAGTTACAGAGAAGCCGTGGTAGTCTGAGCTATGTGAGATGCCGTGGGTGTTGCACGTGCTGTTCTATTCAGTGTCTCTACACATCTTGCAATCCACAAATTAGTGTATTTTGCTTTAAGTAAGTTACAATCTCAAACTGTCAGTTTTAAAGAGAATGGCCAATATGTATATTTATAACTGGGACCATAAAGCTCAGTCCTCAGCCCAGTGCTAGATTTAATCAACAGCCACATGAAAGTGTTTCTCTGACATGTATTTTATTAATGTTGCCTTCCAGGTGATTCCTGGCAGATTCTGAGGTAGCCAGCACAGCAGCCACAGTTAGAGCACGGGATGCAGAACATTACGGGAGCTCCTGTATTTCTATTTGTATTCGAGATGTGTGTTCAGTTCCTGCAGGCATGAAGGCTTCCCTTTCCTTCAAGTTCCCTTTTCCTAACTGTTCATCATTTTGTTGATCTTGTCATAGTTCTGGGACCTGGAAATTACATTTTGCTTTAGTTACAGGTTAAAACTTACAGGGAATGCTAGCCTGTCCTGCTGGCCCTTCAGAACCTGCAGAATTTCCAGTTACACAGGCAGCCTGAAAATTGTGGTGGAATAAAATGCATGGCAGCAAGTTGGAGAATGGCCACTGAGGTCAGTGCCTCCAGCCATCCCAGGAAGTCCTTTCAGTCCTATGTTTCTATATCCATAACAATCTTCTCTGCAAACTCTGAGATGACACTGAAACATGAACCGGGCATCTCGGGCTTTAACACAGACCCAAACTGTTTTGAGGGGGCGGGGGTGGAGCAGGCTGGGAGGGTAAACTCCTGTCCTTAGTATAAGGTACCACATTTGTGCTCCAGGAAGGGAGTGTAGGTCAGATTTCCATGGTAAAGGATGAGAAGGCAGTGTGCAGCCCTTCTGTGGTCTATGAGTGTTTGATCCTTAGCTGTCACAGATACAAAATCCTGTAATCACTCACAACTTTATCAGGCTTTCATTTGAAAGCAGATGGGATTTTTGTTTCTATGCCCTTCTTAGTTTGGAAGGGTGTTTTGGAGCCTGAGTGCTGTCATAGCTAGAAATCTTCTCCAGATTTCTTGTTGTATGTCCCACTCCTCTAAGGATTCCCCCAGGGCTCCACATGACATTCAAAGCATGTGAGGAATGCACAGCTCACCCCAAATAACAGAAAACACGTAGCAGAGCAGCACGGGGGGCCCCATGATGCTCCCACCCACACTGGGTTGAGAGGGGGAGGTACATAATGAAAAGCATTTGCTGCAGCAGCTATCTATAGTCCGTTGTGTTTGGGAGGGGGCCCTGCCCGCCTGACCTCAGAGCTGACGTTAGAGAACCCCAAATGAGGAGCAGGGAGTGCTCCAGAGAGAGGCACAGCCAGGCTACCCAGCCTGGGAGGGGACACACCAGCACCGCTGAAGGAGAGGGGAGATAACATGGGAAGTATTGTCCCCATAGATGGGTACTCTGTATCCACAGGATTAAATCTCTTCAATTCCAGGTGAACCAAGGAAGTTTGAGTCTCTCTATGGGCTGACTCACCAACACAAGATCTGTGCTTCTGATCCTCTGTAAGCATCTTCCCTTAGGTGTTCTGCTTTCTTAACCACTTGGGTGCAAGCTGAAGGTTATCAGTTGATTATCAGCATGGTGTCTGTATCACCTTGCACCTGGGAAACAGTTGCAGATCTGTATTTTGGTAAGCAGGAGGGCTGTGCCTTGAAAACATTGCTATCTAAAATACTTGGTTCTAGCATTACTGATATTGTTCTGTTGCTCCCTGTTACTGCAAGAGTAGAGGGCTGGATTCATCTGCCATTCTAGGACAATGTGGTAAGAATTTGATCTGGGAGAATGTATGGTTTGAGCCTCAGATCTCAAACATTTTACTGTAATGTAATATCACAGAGAGGCCTCAGTGACAGGGCAAGACCTTGTCAGGCCAAGGGCGGTGCAGGAAAATATAAACAACACAACTTGTGAGTTATGCACATGGAAGTCATGAGTGTACAACATAAATACTGCAAAAAATACATCTGTGTCATCAAAAAGGCTGTGATTAATAAAGTAAGATACAGTCACAGAATCACAGAATAGGTCAGGTTGGAGGAGACTTTTAAGGATCATCTAGTCCACCCCTCTGCCATGGGCAAGGACATCTTTCACTAGACCCAGCTGCTTAAAACCCCATCCAACCTGGCCTTGATCACTGAATGCAATCACAGGAACCTGGTCACGGGAGACTTGCTTCCTGGTCATTGTTAAGAATGTAAACATCTCCTGAAAACCCCATCACTGTCAAAGAAAATACTGTGATTTTCTCATTCTTTGATGTTCATTGGAATCTTATCTACATCAAAAAGAGTGATGGAAAGGAATATTAGAAGATATCCTTAGATATAATGGCAGTGATGTCAGAAGTGGAGAGAAGAAACAATCATCCTCTGTCTTGTCACGAAGTTAGGAAGTGCAGGAAACAGTTGTGAGGACTTTCAAAAGTGGTTTCTTTTATTGCCTTGCGGAGACTGCAGTAGAGAAGGGGGAAGTGAGATACGGATGTGCTAAAATTCTAGCCTGGAGGGATAAATTCTGCACTGGTATTATAATGGACATACATTTGTGACTCAACAGTTGAGGAGATGTGACAAACAAGAATGTTGAAGATAGGGTTTTTGTTTTTCTTTTGGTTTTGTTTTGCAGAGAACTTGGATCTAGGAGAAGTACCAGTGTGCTGATATTTGTAGAATGAAAATGACATGTCTTGTGAAATTGTGGGATACTACAGTATCAGCCCTGGACAGAATAGTGGAAGGGTTGGCCACATGTTGTCAGAGGGAATGATGACTGCCCTTAACTCTACAGCCAATGTACATTTCTGAGAAATGTAATTTATGCCTATTTGAAATACCACCAGTGGAGGTATGTTGATATCCCAGGATATTTTGCTTGCCTGTTTTATTTTTACATGATATTGTGGTCTTTTAAAATCTATGTGTTAATAATTCAGAACTTCTTAAAGTTGTGTTATCCATTTCATGTTGAAGAACAAAAGCTTGACTTTAGGCTCTGCTAGAATCAGCAATTGTGGAAAAATTACTAGAGCTTTGAAAATGATGTCTTCTCCTTGCAGGAGGACACTCGTAAGCTCCACGTCAAGGGATGCCGACCTCCACCTGCCTTCCTTTTGCTCAGTGGGAGCATTCTTCATCTCCTCACCTACCACAGAGCTCCTGTGCTACCTGCTGCTTTCCCTATTTTAAGGACATATTACCAAATGTATCTGTTGCATTTACATTCAGTGATTCCCTGCATTTTGTGAATAAACATGGATTCTACTCATGGCATGGTACTCCTGATAAACTGACACTGCATGTGCTGCTCTGTTGCACACATGTCTGTGCTGTTCAGAGACCTTGAAACGCTGGCTCAATTTACTTCTGCTCTCTGAACAGGCCGAACTCCAGTTTGAGTTATTGTACGGTGTGGATTTTTTTCAAAGAGTTACGAGCAAGACAGGAGCCTTCAACTCGAGGGAAGTTAAAGTTCTAAAAGTAACCTTTATGCCTGTGTTTAGGGACCTGGTGTTTGGGGTGCTGTTCCTGCAGCTGCTTTGATCAGCAGACTCGAGCCTCTCAGAGCTCCATTTGTATTTAAGAGACAAAGACCCTGCCTTGTTCTTCTCTCCAAATGCACAAGTTACACACTGACTGTTTCACAGTTTCTTTGGTGACTTGAAAGCTTTCAAAAATCTGTCTCTTACGTTGTTTCCTCCTCACGTCTGTCTCAATTCCCTGCCTGTAAAATGGGGATAAGACCAAATTTCATACCTCCAAAGGAAAAAGCATGAAGGAAAAAAAAGGATTTTTTGACGCATTGGAGAGAAGTAAGGCATGTCTGTGAGACATTTGTCAGTAGTACATGAAGAGCTGATTAAACGCTGAGCAGTAATTAATCAACTTTTGACTTAAACTCTGTTGCTGATTTTCCAATGGATGATTGTCAGCAGTAGGGCTGTTTCTAGGAGAGTGCCACAGAGCAGTTCATGGCTACAGATTGGTGTCTATGTCCTAGAAAGCAGGAATTAAAGGAATTTGTGATTGCATTAGGTGACCAACAACCCAAGAGCTTCCACTTTAATGAAACAGCTAGACCAAAAGGTGTTTTGAAGCGCATATGAAAAAGAGAATAGAACAGTTGAAAGAAACCAATAATCATCTAGTTCAACTGCCAGAAGGATTGGCATTACTTATGTATATTTCATCAGTATAATGATTACTGGCACCATGTCAGTGTTCTGGCATCAGCATTTCAAACCCCTCTTGGTTACAAGTCAAAAGGAGTTATGGTTAGTGGTCTCCCCTGTATTCAGAGGTTGAGGGCACAAAGTCTCTTCAGTTGTAAAATGGTTGTAAAATTGACTAGTATGGATCTACAACAAGACTTTCAGAAAACGAAGTCCAATCTGTATTTGGACTGTGAGCAGATTTTTTTCAAGCTCCCAGCTACATGAGGCCTCTATTCTGCTAGCAGATGACATTATTTCTTAACAATTTCCTGATGTTTCAAGGATCACCAGTATTGTAATATTTGTCAGCAGATGTAGTGCTGCTTTCCCCACGTTAGAATTCCCCATCCATCCACATGATGTTTAAACCAGAATCACATATACCAATTTATTCCCAGGAGGCTTAGATGAACAGGACTAGCAAAGAAAAAGTCCCTCTCCAGTGTTCTGACTCCCAGTTCTGCAACATCTCATTCTTTCAATTTCATCTTGCTATTATTTCTGCTTCCAGGAACTCCTAACCTGACACAGACATCTAGTCAGTCTCCAGGGAGTCTCTGGTCTATGAATTTGGCCTTATAGGATCTGAGCCACAATGTCATCACTTTGGGGCCCCACACAGAGATGGCAAGGGAGGAAACAATATAAATTGTGCTGGCCCCTGCTTTTTTGTGGTGAGATCTGTAGTTGCCAGAACCTTCCAGCCTTTTTTCTGGGCTGGGAATGGGTTTCATAATGGGGAGGAAGGCACTTTCTATTCTGAGTGGAGAAAGCAGCACCAAGGAAGGTTTTAATTTTCTGCCACCAGAGCAGAGCAGACAGTTTGCTGGCAGTTGCAGGGGCTGGTAAACAGTGCAGTCCCGATCCAGTCTGTCACAGGGAGGAGGACTGCAGGAATGGAGCACGTTCTTATCCAGCAGGAAAGGGTTCTTGCTGGAGTGATGCCTAAAGATTTTTGCTTTTTATACATTTTTCATAAATTTGTAGCTTTGTAGACTGTTAATACATAGTTATAACTTCTAGTCCTTTTCCTGCCCTCTCCCATAGTTTAACAAACCCTTACTAATACATTCTTGAAATTCTGTTTAGTCTTAATTTTTTTGCCTTCTCCTGCAATCATGCTCTTTTCCTCTGGTACAATCCTGCACCTTGAGGTTCTACTATGACAATTGTCTGCTTAGTATTTTTCAAATGCTTTGAGGGAGGGTTCTTGTTTATGTGCCATTCTTACTTTTTTTGATCCTCCTGTCTTGCTTTTATCTCTCCGACTTGTTACCCTTATCTGTTAGTGGTTCCCATTGCCTTTGCTAGATCCTTTCTCTGCCCTGTTTTTGTTTTCCCGTGGTAAGTATAAACTTAAATTCTGCATCCATTTGCAAGAGCTGCTGCTTCCTTCTGTCCCCCTTAATTTGATTAATATTTCCTTCCATCTTTTCTACTTATTCAACTGGTCATGTTGATGATTTTAATATCACCTTGCTTTCTCCTGCTGTTTCTGAAACGCGCTTTGTAAGAAATGCACCTCTGGGAGCACTTTGTAGGAAATGCACCTCAGGGAGACCATGAAGGTGCTCTGGCACCTTCATGGTCTCCCTGTCTACATCCTGAGTCCTTTAGAGGCTTCAATGCCTTTATTTGACATTTCTCAGGTCTAAATTGATAAGTTATGTTGTTTGAATGGAGTCAGCTGCCAGGGGAGTGCTGCACTGCTGCTTTTCCATTGTTGCCTTTCCCTCTACCCTGCTTCCTTTCATCTTTTCTTCAGAGCAGTGCTGTGTTCAGCTTTTTGGTGGTGTTGTTACCAGATCCACCCTGCCAGCCTTTCTTTTATCAGTTTCTGGTGCTTTCTCTTTTTCTGCTCACCCATGGCTCACACTTCTCCACTGGCTAATTCTCTTCATGCTCTGATGTTCTCTACCCTTGAATAATTTTCTCCTTCTCCTCCATTACAATCTAAACCCTGAAAGTCCTCAGCCTTTAAAGACTTCTAAGATCTCCTTCATCTCCTGCACTGGTTCCTCCCACTTTCACTTTGCCATCTTCCTAATTTAAAATGGGGAGGTTCGAAGTTTGGCTTAATTCCTTGTCCTTCACTTCAGGTGAATTTGACCTGTTTTAGCTCATTCCTCAAACTCTTTCCTCCTCCTGTTATCAGTTGTTTCTTTGTAAGGGCTCTCTGCTTCCTCCCAAAGGAAAGGAACAGGAAATAACCTCTTCTTTCCTTTTGCCTTGTTTCATTCTTCTCTTTCTTCTCCCCACCACTAACGCAGAAATTTCTTACCTATTTTGTTATTGTAATCCCAAGTAGCACACCCTGAAGATTTCAAGTGCAGCATTTCAAAGAATTTATGTGACTAATCGTTTGCTCTAGAAGGGAAGATGAAGTTTGTACGTGGTGTTTTTACGACAAATAAACTTTGCAGCACAGTGGGCTCTGTATCTCAGTCTCCAAGGCTACAGGCTACAACGAGAGTGAACATAAAACCTGTGATGCACAAAATCACTCAGGCACAAAGTAAGTGCTGTGAGATGCGCTAATTTTCTGTAAACAGCACTTAACCCTTGCGTTTTGCTTCTTTATTTGAGAAATAAAGAATCAATTGTACAAATAAAACAAAAGATCTGCAATTGTGTGTAGTATAGGTGAAGGATAATGTTTCTGAGAATTACAGAGTTCTAAAAGCTGCATATTTTTCATTCTGTCCCGTGGCTGTGGCAGAGGATGCTAAAGCCACTCTAGGTCCCAGGGTTTCCTAGGTGAGTGATGTTTAATATGTAGCCTTTCTAAATGCAGATCTGGACACTGGATGGAACAGACCTGGGAAAGTGCTAAGAAGAGTCTTTCACCTTTGGCAGTAATGAAACTAGAAGATATTATTTTTATTCTGTATTACAACAGAATAGTTCCACTTGGAAGGGACCTGCAAGGATCATCTAGTCCAGTTGCTTGACTACTTCAGGGCTGACCGAAAGTTAAAGCATTAAGGCATTAAGGGCAATGTCCAAATGCCTCTTAAACACTGACAGGCCTGGGGCATTGACCATCTCTCCTGTTACAGTGTTTGACCAGCCTTTCTGTTAAAGAAATGCTTCCTAATGTCGTCTGAACCTCCCTGCTCAGAGAAAAAAACAACACAGATTTTTCTGATTCCTCTACTGTTGTGCTCCCTGCTCACATGATTTTACTTTGAACTATTTTCCAGGTTTGACAGATCCAGGATGAATGGAGAATCTTCAGTTGCTTAAGATCATATTTTGCCTTCATTAAAGAACGATAGAACCTGGAGTGGGACAACCACCGGTATCAATGGAGGCTGGGGATGGAGAGATTGAGGGCAGTCCTGCCAAGACTGGGGATACCAGTGGATGAGACATTGGACGTGAGCCAGCCGTGTGTGTTGGCAGCCCAGAAAATCGATCGGGTCCGGGTCCAGCTCCAGGGAAGTGATTCTCCCCTTCTTCTCTGCCCAGGTGAGACCCCACCTGCAGAGCTGCCTCCAGCTCTGGGGATCAGCAGCAGAGGGATGTGGAGTTGCTGGTGGGAGTCCAGAGGAGACCACAGAGATGGTCCAAAGGCTGGACCCCCTCTACTCTGGAGACAGGCTGGGAGAGCTGGGGGTGTTCAGCCAGGAGAGGAGGAGGCTCCAAGGACACCTTGTTATAGCTTTTCAATACTTAAAAGGGGCTTATAAGAAAAACAAAGAGACTTTTTACCAAGGCCTGTAGTGACAGGACATGGAATAATGGTTTTAAACTAAAAGAGAGTACATTTTGATTGGACATAGCAGAGACATGTTCACATAATTAAGGTTGGAGGTTTTTTGTTTGCAATCCATGATAATGTAACACTGAATATTCTTATCCTTGAGAAACTATAATCCTTGAATCTTCTTGACCCTTTTGTTTAACTATGTCTTGCAATTATAAGATCTACAGTCTAAACCCACGTGTAACTGTGGGTTTTATCTTCAGAACTATAGGATTTAAATGACTCTGCAATAGCGCAGTTGCTAGTGGTCATAAATCCCAAACTGACAAAAGGAGCACTGTGAATTGTACTGTGATCTTGTAAAACACATGCCATAGAACTTCACTGAATTAGCTTTTCCTTGATTTAATAACATATATTGGGAAAAAAAGAAAACTAACCCACAAACAAAATCCATCAAAACACAAACAAAAAAATCAAAACAAAACAAAACAAAAAGAAAGCCAAAGCAAAACCCCTCACAAACATGTTTTCACTCAAGAGTTACCAGTCACCAGAAATTTACAACATCGTTAGTTAAGCTGTTCCTATTGTTAATTACTTGGGCTGTTAAATTATGTATCCTGCTTTTGAGCTGAATTGATCTGTTTTATAAGATTCCATCCAGGACAGTTTTGCATTCTGTTACGTTCAAGCTAACAGACCTGTAATTGTTCAAAACACTTTTTAAGAAATTTCTCCTAAATATATCTACTGCATTGGATATTTACCAAATATTTCACCTCTAATATGGTAGAATTGATTAAAAATTGCTTCCATTATCAATTGCTGCAGTTATGTATGCCCATTCTGTCCGTTCTGGGATGCAGAGACAATGTAAGAATCTAATTAAAATTAAATTCCAATTGTTTCCATCAGAGAAATGAGCATTTCCACACCCTGTTACTACTTGCACCTGTGCTGTTAACACCACGGTTCTCAGGTGTAGAAATTAGCCTCTTCATTTCTGTGGATTCTAAGTTTCTCTCAATTTCCTTTTTCAAATAGTTATTCATACAGGGAAGTCTGGTGCCTCAGCCAAGGACAGCATGGTATTGGGCCTCAGTTCAACAACAGCAACAACTACACAAGCAAAAACTGGTTGCAATTTCAGACTGTTAAAACACAGAATGGGAATCAGAGTGCCGAAGGACTCTACCACTGCACTAAGAGAGCTGTCCCCACAAAGGGAGCACCAGGAGATACCTTGGCCAGTGTGCTGGAACCTACCAACTGTGTGGGAATGCACAGTGGGGCAGGATTGATTTAAGGGAGCTGTGGTTACTGCTCTGGGGGTATCTAAGAGGAGAAGGAAGCTGTGGAGGAAACAGGCTTATCTGTGGTTTCTGAGAGAGCTCTTCATGCAAAAGCAGTAGCTCAAGCTACTGCTGGCAGGGTGAAATGCAATCCATCCAGATTGTCTATCTCCCCTGCTTTATACTGGCCCATCAGTTGAGAAAATAAATTTCTGGTTTGTTTGGTCAGTTGTCAGGGTCCAATACTCTCTGATCCGATTCTTTTAGAAAGACCGCATGAGGAGGATTTATTCTTTGGAAGCAGATCTACTTATTTGAAGATACTTGGCATTACATAGATTTGATTTATAGACATGCTCCAGTTTTTACACCTTTCCTACTGCATCCCTCACCTCATGGACAATGCCAGTAGAGCCCAGAAGAGAAGTTTTATAGTATTGCCTGATGAGCTTCTGGAAAGTGTTTAGATTTTGTAAGGAAGGCAAATATAAATGCTATAAATTGGAAATTGTATGTTGTCTGCTTTGTGAGCTTGTGACCCAGTGGCAAATTAGTGGCTGCCGAAGACTTCCATCTCAAGTGAGATAGGACCCTTTCCTGGTCTTGGTCATCCAAGAGAATATCATAGAGGAGAAGAGTATCACAAACTTTGAAATGTTAAATTTAAAATTACACTACAGCTTGATTAAAAAAATTATTTAAAGGGAAACTAACACCCTGGCTTTAAAATCAGTGACTCCGTGCACTAGCTGTGGGACTGACATTCCCTGCAGTTACCTAAGGTGTCATGCAATTTAAATGAAAGGAGGAAAAAACATCCCATGCAGGTGTTCATAAAGGTGATGTGAGAAGGGTTTAACCCATCTGGTTACTGGAAGAGTTCAAGGCCAGTTTGGATGGGGCTTGGAGAAACCTGGTCTAGTGGAAAGTGTCCCTGGCAGGGGGGTTGGAGCTGAATGATTTTTAAGTCCCTTTCAGTCCAAATCACTCTGGAATTGTGACTGTGGTTATCCTTCCTGACTAGAGCCTTACTAAAGTTGAGCCACCAACATCTGCTGATCTCCTCTCCTACACTAAATCATCTCCTCGTAGGAGGCTATTGGGTTACTGGAGCACAATTTTCTCTTCATGAATCACAGAATATTCTGAGCTAGAAAGGACCCACAAGGATCACCAAGTCCACCTCTTAAGCGAATGGTCCATACAGGGATTGAACCCACAACCTTGGCATTATTAGCACCATGCTCTAACCAACTAAGCTGAAATGTTTGCTAATTACTCCCAATCACCTTTGTGCCTTCTTGTGTTTGGAAATGCTTTTCAGGAAGGTTTGCTCCATCACCTTCCTAGGGACAGAGGTGAGGCTGACTGGCCTGTAGTTCCCTGGGTCTTCGTTTTTGCCCTTCTGGAATATAGGAGTGATATTTACTTTCTTCCAGCCGTCGGGAACCTCCCTTCATCACCATGTCCTCTCAAAGAAAATCATGAGTGGCCTCAAAGTCACGTTACCCAGCTCCCTCACCACCCATGGGTGCATCCTTTCAGGTCTCTGCTAAAAATGGTCCCTATCTCAGTCTGCTCCACTGAAGGTATATATTCCTTGCCCTCGAGCTTCCCTTTGGTCTCAGAGGCCTGCAGTCCCTGAAGGCTGCTGTTCCATGTCCTTCATCACTGGGATGCTTGTCCCATTTGGTTGTGGGTCCATGTTTTCCTTAGTTTTCCTGTTGCTACAGACATATCTGCAGAAGCCTCTCTTATTGCACTTCACATCTCTTGCCATATTTGACTCCATGTGGGCTTTGGTTTTCCCTACCCCTTTTCTGCTTGCTTGGATAACACCTCTATATTCCTCCTGAATTACCTGTTCCTTCTCTCATCTCACAGCACCTCTTAGTGGCCTCAGTTATCTCTGGATATTTAAGACTCATTAAACTGACTCATAAACCAAATTTTCTTCCTTCTCCTGCATCAGTTATGGCCTTTAAGGTTATGTAAAACAGGATCAGCCAAGTAGTGGTTTGTAGCCTGGTTCTGTTGTTGGAGGAGCAACAGGGCTGGGATTTAACCTGGAGGTCTGAGTAACTTCCAAAGTGAATGGTAGGCTCATATGTGCACTTTTAACCTATGGGATGTTCTGGGATTGTGACTTGGATTAGATCATGTGATGTTACCTAATGGTCACATGTTTGTCAAATTATGTGCATCATGGCAGCTTAAACTGCAAGGTAACAATCTATTTTTTGGTTTTTTAAGTAGCTCAAACACTATACATTTAGCAGGCATACTGGTCAGTGTCTGGGACTCATAAGCAATGCTACGCCACAGATAACTAATATCCATGAGATTAGGATTGTGTCAGACATAAACTCCCACAAGATGGAGCTGCACCATACCAGTTCATTCTGCCTTCCTCTGGGCTGGTGTGTGTGTGTGTGTGTGTGTGTGTGTGTGTGTGTGTGTGTGTGTGTGAGAGATCCTCTCCACAGAAGACTCCCATGCCTATTTGTGGTATCTTATATATGCACACAGCATATTCTGCACAGACTGTCTGGTCAGAGAGGCACTGCTCCCATCTGCTGCTGGCATCTGCGGTCCAGGGTATTTGTGGGATGTCGTTGCATCCCAGTGCGCAACAGTTGTGGATGATAAACATGGTTTGTCAGAACTTTTGGAAAAAGTTCTGGAAAAAGAAGGAAAAAGAAGGTCACCCCATCTGCATTTTTTTTCCTGTAGGAATCATCAGATCTTACTTCAGACCTGCCACTCCGTGACAGACCAGAGCTTGAACCAAAGCTTAAAGGCAGAGAAATTTGGTGCAGGTGGGCAATTCCTGGACAGTACCCTCATCCCTGCAGACTTCTCCCGAGTCCCTGCTGCTGGGCAGAAGAGTCCAATGGAGTCGGCAGCATGTGGGTGAGATTTGACTCTGCTGATCTCAGAGCCTTTCCTTCCTGAACAAACATTTTCCATTCTGAAATAATCACCTCACTATATATAGAAAACTCCTCCAAAGCAAAAGCCATAGGGATAGCCATAGGAAGGGATAATCCTCAAATTGTTTTCTTCCTTTCACCAGAATCAGCAGGTCCTTTGCTATCAAGCTTGTACCTGTTTGTGAACACTGCTGACCAAAGGCATGTGTCACCTCATGCAAAAATAACCTGGATTTTCTCTGCAGCCCCTGCGCCCCCTGCCCCCAGTCCGCGGATTCCGAGGCTGTGTCTGTAATCACAATCCACAGCATTTCGGAAACCACCCCCCCATCTTGCTTCCTCCCAGCTGATTTTCAGGGGAACAGAAGGAGACTTGTTTGCTACCAGGGAGGAAGTCCAGGCCTTAGCAAGCAGCTTTCTAAGAGGCACCGGTGAGAGCGGTGCGCTTCAGTCAGCGTTCGCTCGCAGAACTGCTGCCAAATGAGGTCACCCCGCTGCAAACGTGCATGAAGAGATTTCAGAGGAGGAGAATGGAAGAAGCCAGTACAGGAAGTGGAGCAGTCAGTAGCACAGGGCTCGGCTCAGTCAACTCACCCTCTGGAAATGTTGATTTCAGTTTTTTCTTGGCTCACAGATGGACATATATTAGACTGTTTCCTTCTCATCATTATCTCATTCCCTTTTCTCATACAGCAGTGATTCCTCAGTTTGACACAGTTCAGCCATCTCTTTGGGAAGGGTTTCATGGGGCAGGCAGCACACAGGTTCAGAGGGCAGCTCAGACACCTGGACTGGATGACACTGTCCGTGTCCTCTGGGATCACAAAGCTCACAGAAGCTCTGGGACAGACTCTGCCTCTTGGGAAGGGCCATACTGGAGAATACCAGGTTGGAAGTGATCTCAGGGGTCATCTGGTGCAAGTTTTCTGGGAAAAAGCATGGTCTATATGAGCTGGCCCAGCACCCTTATTAGCCAAGATGTACAACTTTGACTGCTAGGAATCTGTTACGCCTTTTTCATGGTTATTCTAGTGATTAATTTCTCCTTCCACTGAACTACTGCTCTTTCCTTTCAGTTTGTATAACTTCAGTTCCACAGCATTGCTCCTGTTACACCTTTATTTGCTAGATTGAAACACTATCATTGAAACAATTAAAAATTTTCATTCTTAGAGATCCTTAGAAATCATTACTTTTTTTTAATCTTTCTAAAGGTCTTCACGTGGAACCTTGTTCCTTGGATCCTGACTCATTCTTATGACTCTTCTCTGGCCATTTTGAGTTTTCTACAGTCTTGATAAATATTGAAAATTAAGTTTGCATCACTAGAGCTGCAGTAAGAGAATTTCCTTGTTGTTCTGTGTCCTTCTGTTTAGTCAATTTATAATTCATTGAAAATCATTAGTCAAGATACTAAAAGCATTGACAGAAATTTAAAAATTATTAGAATTCCTTGGCAGGAAGTTTATCTGCTTAGTAGGAATAATATACTGTACAGATAGACTGAGAAAAACTGTCTATAGGGTTTGGTTGATAGGGACCTGTAGGCTGAATATGAATCAGCTGAGGGCATATTGTAAAAACAAAATAACACCATATGAGATGGTATAAACAGGAATATGACTTGCAGGATGCATGAGCAAACATCTCTGGCTCTGCTTTGCTGTGATCAGGCCCACAGTCACAGACTGTGCCCAGTACTAGCCAGTGCGCCTCAGAGAATGTAGACCGATCTGCAAAAGTCGAGAGGAGACAATTAGAGGTTCAGAAAATGCAATATGGAAAGATCAAATGCTCTGGGAAATTTAGCTTAGAGAAGAGTGAAAAGATACGAGGACCACCTTGATTTGTAAATGACACTTGCAAAGAGAACAATCTACTTCCGGTGTTCATGACAGGTAGTACAGGAAAAAACACGTTTATATAATAGTAAAGAAAATTTAGCACTGAATAGATTGACTGGCAGGCTTATGAAATCTTCATTGTGGGTGGACTTTTAGAACTATCTAGGTGCACATTTGTTAAGTATGGCAGGTGCTTCTGGGTTCAACTGAGGCCTCTTTGAGGTGAGGGAATGAATCGTCTGACAGCCCTAGATCTTTCTTCTTCTGTTTAAAACCTGCCTCTACTATGCTGTTTAGAAAATACCTGCAGACAATATAACTGCTGTCTCACTTGTAGCCTTATCCTTCCATGTTCTTTGTTGTACCTACCCAATAATTTTGTCTTCTGGATACGATTATGTTATTGCTCCACTTGAAGTTTTAACATTTAGATGCTGCTATAACTTAAGATGCTACCAAATGAATTGTTTGAGATGTCTCATGCTGAATTTCAAGACAGCTGCTAGTTGGGAATGCAAGGAATTCCAGAAGTAAGTGCAAGTCCAGGGCTGGGAGAGATTAAACGATGAGCAGTGGGACTCCCAGTGTGAACCATGCAGGGTGTAATGTAAACTCAAGACAAGAGGTAGCATGGAGCAACATTTTAAACCCGACTATTTTGCAGGTCATGCTGTGCTAGATAATTTCTGTATAAAAGGAGGAAAGGTTGACAACCAAGTGTTCAGGGCATTTAGGACTGTGCAAGAGAAAGCCCTGGAAAATAGACTGCTACCATGAGGAAAAAAGGGAAGCAAGAGGAGGTGATAGTTGAGTTCATCCATGATGTAGCCAAAGTTGCCCACTGCTCAATCCAGCTGCTTCCAACACTGCCAGAGCTTCACCAAATTTCCAAGAGTGTAAACATTCTTATCGACAAATTGAATTCTACCTGCTCTACCCTAAAAGCATCCATCACGCGCAGCCCAGAGAGAGTACCTTACATTCAGGGCTTCAGACTACTCAAGAACAGCCCCTATGGCATAGAAATATGCCTGTTACGAGAACTTTGATGGCAGCTCTGTGTCCATCCAGACAAGCAGGGAAGGCAGAAGAACTCTTCCACTGTGAGGTTCAAAGCTCTCTGGTTGGATTAAATCCAGAAACAGCTCAGAAGAGCATTTCCTCTTGTCCTGCCTGTGAATACAGAGCTGCACAGCTGAGGTACCAGCTCCATTTGTAGGTGAAATGATCCTGCAGCTTCTTCTCTATTCATGGATTTAATGGATTCTCTTTCATGGATTTCAAGGGAATTCTAGATGGCAGAGGCAAACTTGGGATCTCACACGAAAAAGACTTTCTCCTGTCTTAGGGAGAGCTGTCCCCTCACTTTCCCTTCAGCCCCAGCCATGTATGTTCCTAGCAGGTGCCTTCTTTTATTTTTAACCTCCATTCTACATGGAGGAAGCCTTTGCTTGCTGCAAACATCCGGGAATCAGAGCCTGAGCACATCCTAGAAGGATTTCCTGTTTGGGACTCTGGAGCCAGACTTCAGCCTGCACAAGCAGAAGCCTCTGAGCAGCCAGCTCAGTCCTGCCCTGCTATGGGCCACCTGACTCCTGTCTGCTTCAGGAGCAAGTTGCCATCTAGCAGGAAGGTGCCAAACTGCCCAACCACTTCCCACCTGCTAGGGATGAGGATAGGAACATGAAAAGTCCAGTCTGGGTAGGGATGTGCTTGACTCTGGGTTCAGGGTCAGTGTGGTGGCAGAACAGCATCGGGGGGGTGGTGTCATGGCATCCCACTGTGTTTGCCTGCAGCTCTTGGAGCATGCAGAGAGTGTGTTTTCTGTGCTCATCTCAGCTGAGCTTGGGCCACTGTGGGTTCCAGTTTGCCATATTTTATCACCTCCTACATTATTTCAATTCTGTGAGTTCACCAAAGCACTGATTAAATACTACTACCAGTAATGGTCTACCCTGAGTAGGTGAATAGCGTATTTCTGCTCTTGCTTCTGTGTTGTAGTTTGTTGCAGTATTGCAAAGACCAGGAAATGAATCCAAAATCCAAACGCAGTCAGGAGGAAAATGTGATATTTAATTAATTAATTAATTGTCCGCTTATATGTCTTAATCCCATAAGGATATTGGTCAGTACCCATCCACCCCTCAGGGTGATTGGGTGAGGTGTTAAAACATCCATTTCACCAGTGTACCATAAACAGGACTCAGACAAACACCAGGTGTTCAGATAGTTACAGAAAAAGCATCTTACTGTTTTGATAGTTTGCATGAGAAAGAGAAGATTCACACAGAACACTGCAAGAAGCTGGAAAATCCTTCTAACAGGCTTTTCTGTATCCACAATACTTGGTCTCATAAACTTCACATCTTTCAGCTTCACATCTTTCTACCAGTCCACATATGCGCATCAGAATGACTGTGCAAGGCCTCTCTGAATGTCTAAGCACATAATATAGGTCTGTTCTCCCCTCTCTTGCAAAGTTGCTCCCAGAATATCTAGAAAACTAGAATTTACTAGGAGACCAAAAGGAATCCACTAATTTCCATCTTTGAGTAGAGGGAGCACTTGAGAACCAATTGCAAGTCTGAGAGGACGGTTGTTTGATGATCTGGGGTAATGCCGTGGGGCTGAGGAATAAGAAATGCATTGGTACTGAAGGGAATGACCTAGGAAAATGCAGATTGTTTGCAGTAGTATCAAGGATTCAAAGCAGATTTTAAAGGGAAATGATAATTTGAAAACACGGCAATAATGTGATAGGCCCTGTGCTCTTCAACATCTTCATAGATTACTTGGATGCAGGAATGGAAGCGATACTAAGCAAGTTTGCTGTTATAAAACTGGGAGGAGCTGTTGACTGCCTCGAAGGCCGGAAGGCCTTGCAGAGAGACCTGGACAAATTAGAGGACAGGACAATCACCAACCAGATGAAGTTCAACAAGGGAAAGTGCCAGGTTCTGCACTTGGGGTGGGGCATCCTGGGTGTACATACAGACTGGGGAATGAGATGCAGGAAAGCAGAGCCATGGAAGGAGTCCTGGGGGTCCTGGTCAGCGGAAAGTTGAATATGAGTCAGCAGTGCCCTGGAAGCCTGGAGGGCCAACCATGTCCTGGGGGCATCAGGCACAGCATGGCCAGCCAGGCCGGGGAGGGGATCGTCCCACTCTGCTCTGTGCTGGGGTGGCCTCACCTTGAATACTGTGTGCAGTTTTGGTCACTGCAATATAAGAAAGATATTCAACTATTAGAGACCATCCAAAGGAGGGCAAAAGATGGTGAAGGGCCTTGAGGGGCAGCCATGTGAGGAGCGGCTGAGGGCACTTTGTCTGTTCAGCCAGAGAAGAGACCTCAAAGCTGTCTATAACTTCCTCATGAGGGGAGGAGGAGGGGCAGATACTGATCTCTGTGGTGACTAGTGACAGGACTCGAGGGAATGGCCTGAAGTTGTGTCAGGGGAGGTTTAGGTTGGATATTAGGAAAAGGTCCTTCAGCCAGAGGGTGGCTGGGCACTGGAACCCAGGGCAGTGGTCACAGCACCAAGCCTAACAGAGGCTTCAAGGAGCATTTGGTTAATACTCTCAGGCACATGGTGTGACTCTTAGGGATGGTGCTTGGCAAGCCCAGCAGTTGGTCTTGATGATCCTTGTGGATGCTTTCCAACTCAGCATATTCTGTGATTCTGTGATTTTGCCAAATTATGCCAGAATAGCACATTAAACACCTTGATAAGTGGCTTTTTTGGGGCCAGGATGAACCTTTCGGTTGATCAAGCTATCTGAACTGCAGTGCTACAGTAACACATGAGAAATTATTTATTCAACTGAAGAAGACAGATATTAATAGGAAAACTCTAAGACGTTGAGGACTGGCTGAAAAAAAAAGAACAGTAAATTAGGAGTTTGATGCTTGAGGAAATGCACAGTCTTTTAGAGCTCATCTATTTCAATTATTTTCAGTAAAGATCTCAGAAAAAAAAAGTACATGGATAAGGTAGCTCAGTGACACAAAGTCAAGAGGCATTGTGAGTATAGATGGTGACTGGAACATCATAAAAGCAAAAAGCTGTTATTAAGGGGTAGCATAACAGCAATGGAGTGAAATTCATCAGTTCGTAATAGACAGTCCTGTGGTTAACACGGGTGGCCAGAATTGCATAATCCAACCTCTTCTGTGAAGACAATCAACAATACCAGATCAGATTAGCCTTGGAAACCCGCAAGGGGATGAGATTCACTACTCTGTGGGTAGCTTTTTCCAGTGCGACACTACTCTCCTGGTGAAAAAACTTTCCCTAAACTTCACTCTGAATCTCTCAAGGTGTAAGTGTGGTCATTGTTATTGTGCTGTTGTCTGCATTTGGTTCCATCATCTTTGTAATCTGTCCTTCAGGTAGCAGCAGGATGCTGTTAAAGAGCCCTATTGCTTAAGCATCACCAGACCAAGAGAGCCCAGCTTCTTCAGTGTCTGGTTATAAATTGATCAGATGTGCCAGACCACTACCTGTCTCCTAGAGTTTTTCAGTATCCCTCATGAACAGGGAGAGACAGAGGATTCCAGGTGTGGCTTCACTATATCCCAGTTCAAGGGGGATGATTATTTCCCTTGATCTGCTGCTGACCATTCTCTTATTGCAGTGCAGGAAGTTGTTTGCCTGATTTGCAATGAGAGGATCCTACTGACTCTTCATTCCATGCTCACCCCTACCCTCATGTTCCTTTCAGCAGGACAGCGACTTAGCCAGATGGTTCCCAGCCTGTCACAACTTTGGGGTTATTCTGACTCAGATGCAGAACTTTGTACTTCTCCTTATTGAACTGCATGAGGTTTCTGCTAATTCCTTTCTGTGAGTTTCTAGAGACCTCTTTGGACTAAAGTGCAACATATCAGTGACCCCTCCTAGTGTCATCTTCAGACATGTCATCTTGTACTTCATGTCATCACAGACTATCAACAAAGACACTGAACAATACTGGCTCCCAAATCAGTGCTTGCTATTATTTTGTTGGCTGCTAGGCACAACCCTGTATTGAATCACTGATCACTACCCTTACAGCCCAGAGGTGCAACCAATCCTCAGCCCACCTAATGCTCCATTCACTCAGACCATATGTCCTCAGGCTCTAAACTAAAATTCTCTGGGAGCAGCTGTCAAGGCTGTCAAGGCACTTTGCATCTACTGCTTTCCCCCTCATCCATTCAGCCAGTCATTTTGTCAGAGAAGTTAACTGGGCTGCTCAGGCATGATTTGTGCTTGCTAAATCTATGCTGACTATTCCTGATTGCCTCCTTGTTCTCCATATGGTCAGAAAAGGATTCTGAGACAATGCGGTCCATGAGTTTTCCAGGTATGGTGATGACCTTGACAAACTGGTGGCTCTCTGAGTTCCTTATTCCTTTTCTTAAAGGTGAGTGTAATGTTTGAATAACAGCATGGGATGGGGTGGAAGGAACCTTTAAGGGTCACCTACTCCAACTCCCCTGCAATGAGCAGGGACATCTTCTACTGGATCAGGTGACTCAGAACCCTGTCCAACCTGATGCTGAGTGTTTCCCCACCCTCACCATAAACATTTCTTCCTTATATCTAGTCTGAATCACTGTGGTTTCTTTAAAACCATCACCCCTTGTCCTGTCATTACAGGCCCTGCTAAAAAGTTTGTCCTCATCTTTGTCACAATCCCCCTTTCAGTTCTGGAAGGGGCTCTAAGATCTCCCCAGAGCCCACTCTCTCCAGGCTGAACAACCCCAGCTCTTTCAGCATGTCCTCACAGGAGAGGTGCTCCAGATCTCTGATAATGTTGTAGTCCCCGAGCCACCAGCTGGGATGGCTGGGGAACCAGGGGGCTCAGCAGCTCAGTGGTGGGTGAATTCAGAGATCTAACACCACCCACAAGACAGCTGGCCAGGATCCCCTCACCTGGTCTTGTGACCTGTGTGAGGAGGGTCCCCCTGGTTGGTCAGCAGCCAGACAGTCACTCTAACCTTGGGTCACACCACATTGGCCCTCAGCTGTTGTCCCTCCCCTGTCTGTGTCCCTTGATAAAGAACTTGGTGGGCGGAGCCCGTGCTCTTGCTACCTGGCCAGCCTGNTCCTCCACCAGCCAGGCCACACAACGACATGATAATTTTTGGGGCTCTTCTCTGGATCACTCCAATAGGTCTGTGTCTTTCCTGTACTGAGGACTCCAGAGCTGGGAGCACTGCTCCAGGTGGAGTCTTTCCAGAGTGGAGCAGAGAAGAAGAATTATTGTCCTGGTCCGGTTGGCCACACTATTGCTGGCAGAAGCCAGGTGCCCTTGGCCTTCCTGCCCACCCAGGCACATGCTGTCTCATGTTTAGCCACTGTCAACCAGCACCCCCAGGTCCTTTTCCAGCTTTACAGCCACTCTGTTCACAGCCTGGAGTGCTGCCCGGGGTTGTGATGATCCAAGTCCAGGACCCAGCACTTGGCCTTGTTGAGCATCATACATCAGCTGATCAGCCATCAATCCAGCCTGTCCAGATCCCTCTGCAGAGCCTTCCTATGCTCCAGCAGATCAACGATCCTGCCCAACATGGCTGAACACATCAGCCTTCTCCTCATCCCTTGTTACCAGCTTGCCAGTCATGTTTATCAGCAGGGTACGCTGTCTTTGACATTTCTTTTCTGGCTAACATACCTGTAGAAACTCTTTTTACTATTCTTTGCATTTCTCTCCAAGGTCAGCTCCAGTTGTGTCTTGGCCTTCCTCACAATTTCTCTACACAGCTGGGCAAGGCCCCTATACTCCTCTTGGGATACTGTTCCTGTTTCCACTGTCTGTGTGTTTCCATCTTGCTCTTTAGTTGACCAGCAGGTCCTGACTCAGCCGTGCCAGTCTCTCGCCTTCCTTGCCTGATTTCTTACACATGGGGATTGAGCGCTGTTGTACTCTACACAAAATGTCATTACAGGTCTGTCAGAGAAATAAGAGACGTGATAGCTAAGTCAAGGCTGAAGTTGTTAAAACTGGAACAGGCATGAGATTGTAAGGACCGTCTGACCATCTGAGAGCACACTGAGCCATGGCCTTTGGTAGATGGTCTTAGCAACGGACCCTAGTCAACAGCAGTTTCTCCACTGAGAAATCAAAGAAGGTCCAGCAGTGGTTATTGGCCTAGAGGCTGCGTGGCTCCAACAACTCAGCTCCAACTGCTGAGACCTGTCTTAGAGCAGGGAAAAGCTGCCTCAGTGGCCAAGCCAAGCTGAGGAGCCAGTTGCTGGTGGAGATGCCTGGACGGTCATCAGAGTCTTGTTTTTTTTCCCTGGCATAGACTGGTGGAGCCCCAGTCCCTTGTAGCACAGGCACATTGGGTGAGCATCTTCCAGTCTGGACCCTAGGAGCCCTAATGCGAGTCAAGGTGTTGGCAGGTCACAGGTACTTGAGCTCTGGGTTATGTGCTGAAGAAGCAACTGCGGTAGAGAGGAAAAAATGGCCTGTGATCATGTCCCCAAATGCCCCCAGTGTCGCCCACAGCCACATTTCATTCCCCGCCCAGCCCTCTCCCTGCCCGGTCCCGTCCCAGTCCTGCTCCTGCTCCTGCCAACCCCTTCCCATTTTCCCGGGCTCCTGGCGCCCACCGCTTCCTTCCATCTTTCTGTACCCCGGGTCCAGCCCTTCCTCCCTCTCCGTGCCGATCCTGCTCCCCGACCCGTTGGTGCCCGGCCATACCGGCCCACCGCCCGCACCCCCGCCCGCCCGGGGCCG
>VXAZ01000815.1:22579-45547 GCA_013399875.1 Gymnorhina tibicen
CGGGGGAAACGGGGGGACGCGCCCGAGGCGGCGCAACACCGCGGACCCGCGGCCGGACCGGGCTCGCTGGCGGCTGCCGGGCGGGACGGGACGGGACGGGACTGGGCGCTCACGGTGCCGCTGCAGGGCAGACCCGCCGAGGGGAGGGCGCTCAGCGGAACGTGGAGGCGCCGGGCGGGGGCTGCGGGCCCGGGCGGAGCGGGGAACGGGGCTGGCAGAACGCCGGCACCGAGGCCGCCCGGTGCGGGACGTCCGAGAGCGCCAGGGACGGGGACAGGGAGCGGCACCGGACGGTGAGCCCGGCGGCTGGGGAGCCCCGGGAGCCCGGAGCTCCGGGGAAGAAGCGAGCCCCGACAGCCGGGGGCTCCAGTGTACAGGGAGCAGGCGAGGCCCCGCAGCGCCTTGGCGATGGGCACAATCCGGCAGGGGCCGATGCAGCGCGGGGATGTCCCGAGACTGGGACTGTGGGAATTGGCTCCGGCGCGAAAAAATTTCATTAGACTTTCCTTTGTGGGGGATGCGTTCTGAGAGACACGAGAGCCCCAGTGTGGCACCAAAATGGGATTCATAAGGATGCAGTGTGGCTTAACTGCATCCGCAGGAAAGGACTGCCACCGCCACTCTGACTGCTCGGAGCCCATATCAGAGGGTCATAAGGCTGTGTGGGCGGGCTGGGAGCGAGCAGAAGGGTGCCGGCCCTGAAGGCCCAGGTGGGAGATGGGAGGAGAGCCAGGAGGCACGGAGGTGGCTGTAGGTAGTGGTAGGCTGAGTGGAGGCTGGAAGCGAGTTGTTAGCCCAAGGCTGCACTGCAGGCAAGTCAGGGCTGTGCATGGTTCCGAGGGGAGATCATCTGAAACTAGAGAGAGAGAATCTGTGTGAATGTACAGGAGGAAAGCATATTCCAGGTCAGTGACTGGTGCTCAGCAAAGATTAAATAGGCTTCCTCTTCTGGACTGGAGTCTCAAAAACATCATTACAAGAATCATGGCCTCTCATGTCAGACCTAGGGTATGGCATCAGCAGCATCTGCAGCTTTCATGGAGCCTTTGCACAGCAAGCACTCTGACATCTGTTTGTGGCATGCACAGTGGGTGCCGTCTTTCCAGCTCCTCTGCTGGGGCTGCTGTGAGCCCACTTCCCCTCTCTCGTGGCTGCCACAAGGCGCAAGCTGCCACTGGCAGGCAGGCAAGGGTGCACACAGGGGTCCCAATGTAATTCCATATCTCTTTTCTTTCAAAATGTCACACATCTGCTAAGTGTAGGCTGGGCTCCCCTCGTGCCCCAGCCTGTCAGCCCTAGGCGTAGATGGATGTTGCAGCTCGCTCCATTTTAGCTGCCCCTCCTGTCAGCCTCCTCACCATGGCTCTGGACCTCAAAGACCTGTGTGAAGAGATTCTCATCCTGGCAGTTTTCTTCAGAGACTCCTGCTGCCGTTCTTCACAAGGGATCTCGGTGCCCGGTGGTGGGAGGGACAGAAGGGGAGGGGGGCAGTCTGGCTCACGTTACATGGACAGGCCAAGCCAGCCCCTGCACTGAGCTCTCTGCTAACTGAAAGCAGCTGTTCAGATTTCGTGACTCTGCATCCACTGAGGTCACTGCTGTTTCCCTCTGACCCAAGCCTGCAGACCTCATTGTAACAGGGGACTGCTGGTACCAAGGATGGCTTCTGCCCACCTCCGACTGGTGCAGTCTAGTAGCTGTTCAGTTGCACCTCTTGCTGAAAGATAGGCTTGCTGTGAAAATACTCAATTGCATCCAAGAAGGATAGAAATGAAGAAGTTTATATAGGCTTTCATCACCAGTTTTCCAGCCCAGGGACCCTAATTTTTGTTCCCTGGTCGTGCTAGTGCTCTCAACTGCTTTTCACACTCCCCAGATTCGCTTTTCAAGCTTCTCTCCTCCCCGTCAGCAGCCCACAAAGCCTCACTGGCTTCTCAAGAGCAACATTACTAACCGAACCTGGTTGGCTTTTCCCCATGTCTGTGCCCTGATCTCTTCCAGACACTACCCAAGAACTGTTAGCTTCATCCTGTCCTTAGTCACTGAGGTTGGCCCTCTACCTGCTTTACTACACTTTTCTTTTTTTTTGTTTTGGTCTAAGCTCCTGCCAAGGCTTTAAACCCTCTGCCCTGTCCCTTCCCATGACCTGAGCAGCTGGAGCACCACTGGAATGGTGCAGTCTCATTACAGAAGCTACCTTGGACCCCATGCCCCCAGCACTGCATGTTCTGGGGATAGGCAGTTACCCCTCCGTCTGGGGAATTAGAACTAGTTCCTGCAGAGAGACAGACCTGTCTAGGACCACTGAGTTTGTGCAGATTCACAAATCGCAGCCCACAAAAGCATCCTGTTTTGACTTTTGGTCCTAGGGCATTGTGAGGGTTCTTACTTGCTGGGTGCAAGAAGAGCATGTGGATTTACCTCAGAATGTGTGGATAGGCCTTAGACCGGATGCCCACTGAAGTAAACACTTCTTTATGAGTAGAAAATACTTTTGAATGATTTTGTTTCTGTCACTAACCCAGGATTTCCACTGGAAAAAAAAAAAACATCTAGACATCTGATCCGAGGTGGGAAAGGGGACCCAAGAATACCATCCTATGTCCCCTGGAAAGGGTTAACACTGTCGTGGGATTCTTTGGTCAAGGGCTGACATTCTTAGTCCCCAAACTAGGCACTGCCAGCCAACTCCATCCCCCAAGACAGGGAGGTTCTTGCTCCTGCATCTGACATGAGCGGCTCCTGAGTGTGGTTATGGGACCAGCAGCAAATGCTTTCAAGAGAGTCCAAGTGTGAGCTCATGCTGCCGCCATCCCTGCAGACCACGAAGCCTCGTTCGCTGGGGCTGAACGAGTGCTGGGGTTGGTGTTCTTCAGCAGCTCCTTGGCCGCTGGGTTATTCTGGCTGTTATCAGAGGGGTGGGCAGTGCAGGGGCCTGGCAGCCTGTGGGCACAGGGAGTGTGTCCGGCATGTCTACCGTGTCCGGCTGCAGTGCTGCAGGAGCTGTGGCTGGCTGTGCGTCCCTCCCCCACTGCTGCAATGAAATGCAGTTACGGGGGAAAGGGAGGGAAGGAGCCGGAGCCAGCAAGGAGCAGCGAGAAGGAGACAAAGGAGGGGAGTGAACCGCGGAGGGTGTGGGACGGAGCAGCTGGCAGCTCAGAGGGAGTCGCTGCGTTCCTACTGCACTGCCACCGCCCTCCATGGTACCAGCTTGGGGCACCCACAGATCCCCGTGCCAGCCCAAACAATGAGCATGGTCTGATTTTATCCTGGGCATTCCCAGCTGTGGGCACATCCTTTGCAAAACATCCTTTTTGATTTATTGTTCACTGGATGGAAGCCCACTCCAGTTCTGTGCTTCCTCCCAGCGACACCAGATTTGCACTTCATGGGTTTTTGGCACCTATATCCCTGTGGTCCTGAAAGGCACACTGCTGGGGAGAGAGGGGGGTGGGGGCTAGGGTCTCAACCAGTCACTTGCTGAGCTATCTCATAATTTGAGACCAGCTGTCTTCAGAGTGGAGAGGTGCAAGGCTTGCCATGTGCCCGAAAACCTCTGTCCTCTTGCAGACAGGCTCTGAACCTCACAGGAAGCATTCAGCTGTTAAAGACACAGGAGCATGCTGCTCTGGGGCAGCTGGTTGGAAAGAGCAGTGTTGCCAGGCGGGCAGTGGTTGGAAAGAGCACTTGAGGATGTAGGAAGTACCTGTGTGACAGGGTACTAGCTGCTTACCTCGGTGCACTGTCAATTGTGACCTGCTGGGCTGACTCCAGGTGCTGTCCCAGACCTCTGTTCTGGGCAGTCTCAGACATTGTCATATTCGCTTCTTGTGAGGGACAGGCGATATATAATGATCGGGCAGCAGGCACCTGGCAGGCCTTCCCTCTCCAGGCTTTTTTTTGTTCTTCCTTTGCTCCCTCTTAACCAGTATCCTCTGGTCTGCATTCCAGGCAGGATTAAAGCGAACTCTGCAAAGGAGATCAAGCCACCCTCTGCTCTGCTGGTTGCCAGCCATGGAGCAAATGAAGAGGTCAACAATGCTTCTGCTGGAGCTGCTTATTCTTGGGGGCCTGAGAGCAGGGATGGGCTCTGCTGTCCTGGGCACCCTGGATCTACAAATAGATGAGGAGCAGCCAGCTGGCACCATCATTGGGGACATCAGTGCTGGCCTACCCCCTGAAACTAGTGCCTACATGTATTTCATCTCAGCACAGGAGGGCAGCGGCGTCTCCACTGACTTGGGGATAGATGAGAATACTGGGATCATCAAAACAGCTCGTGTCCTGGACCGGGAGACTCGGGACCGCTACAGCTTCATTGCTGTCACCCCAGAGGGCATCACGGTAGAAGTGAACATCCAAGTGAATGACATCAATGACCATGCCCCAGCCTTTCCCAGACAGCACAGCACCTTTCAGATCCCAGAGCACACACCCATTGGCAGCAGGTTTTCCTTGGACCCAGCCTTTGATGCTGACAGTGGCCTCCTGAACACACAAGGCTATATGATTAAGGGAGGGAATGTGGGGCAGGCGTTCCGCCTGGAAACGCGTCGAGGACCCAATGGGGTCCTGTATTTGGACCTGGTGGTCAGCAACATTCTGGATCGGGAGAACCGTTCATCATACTCGCTGCTGTTGGAAGCCTACGATGGTGGTTCTCCTCCCCGGAGCACCCAGATGACACTGGATGTGTCCATTCAGGACATCAACGACAATGCTCCCAGCTTCAACCAGAGCCGCTATCATACACTCATTTCAGAGAATCTGAAACCTGGCAGCAGCATCCTGCAGGTCTTTGCCTCTGACGCAGACGAAGGTGACAATGGGGATGTGATTTATGAGATCAACCGACGGCAGAGCGATCCTGACCAGTACTTCACCATTGACGCCCGGACTGGGGTCATCAAGCTCAACAAGGGTCTGGACTATGAAGTGAGGAAGGTGCATGAGCTGGTGGTGCAGGCAAGGGATAAGGCTGTCCATCCTGAAGTCACCACAGCCTTTGTCACTATCCATGTGCGTGACTACAATGACAACCAGCCCACCATGACTATCATCTTTCTGAGTGAGGATGGCTCCCCACAGATCTCGGAGGGAGCCCAGCCCGGGCAGTATGTGGCACGCATTTCTGTTTCTGATCCAGACTATGGAGAGTACTCCAATGTCAATGTCACACTGGAGGGAGGAGATGGCAAGTTTGCCCTCACTACCAAGGACAACATCATCTATCTGATCTGTGTGGACCAACTTCTGGATCGGGAAGAAAGAGACTCCTATGATCTGCGGGTGACAGCTACTGACTCAGGAACACCCCCTCTTCGGGCAGAATCGGCCTTTGTGTTGCAGGTGATGGATGTTAACGACAATCCCCCGCTCTTCGACCAGCAGGAGTACAAGCAGAGCATCCCTGAGGTGGTGTACCCAGGCAGCTTTGTCCTGCAGGTGACAGCTCGTGACAAGGACCAGGGTCCCAATGGGGAGGTGCGGTACAGCATCCTGCATGGCCGTGACACCCACTCCAGCTGGTTTACCATTGACCCTGCCACTGGCATCATCACCACTGCTGCCCCACTGGATTATGAGAAGGACCCTCAGCCTCAGCTCACTGTGCTGGCCACAGACCGGGGAACCCCTGCCCTCTCTTCCTCAGCTGTGGTGCATGTGGCCTTGCAGGATGTCAACGACAATGAGCCGGTGTTCAGGAGTAACTTCTACAATGTGTCCCTGAAGGAGAACACCCCTGTTGGGACCTGCTTCTTGCAGGTAGGTACAGGTATTGAGGCCTGAGCTTGGGGGGGCACTGCCAGGGCTGTGAGCAGCTTGGGGTGGGAGACCTGCCACTGCAGGGTGTTTGGTGCAGGTGTCATGGCTTTGATGGGCAGCGTTTGCAGCAGGAATGCTGGAGCGGAGATCCCCACACTTGGTGTGAGTCCGGAATGGGGCCAAGTCATGTACATCCTTTCTGTGTGCAAGTAGTGAGCAATGCCACTGACATCGGCCACACCACGAGGCTGCCCATCGTGCAGAGCACGGTGTGGGCCTCTCTTGAGGTGGGTCCTGCTGTGCCAGGCCTTGCCTGCATCAGTGTGGAGCTGCCTTGCAGCCAGGACACTCAAAACAGACCTCAGGAGCATGATACTGCCTCTGGGAAGCTGCCTGTAGCCAGGCTTCGAACTTCCCTCTCTCCCTGTGAGGTCATTAGCCCAAGTTCATCAGTGTTGGTAAGGCTGGTTGTGAGCATTAGCATTAATTATGCTAATGAGTTAATGAGCTGAGACACGTGCTCCTGCACCAGCCTTTATGTGGCAAGAGGTCGTAGCTGGAGCGAGAGAGCTGCTGGGCCTCCAAAAGCTCTGTGACCCCATGACGAGCTAGCGATGCCGTCTGGATTCCGTGCGTTCTGCGTTCCCTGTGTTTGGTGTTTCTGTTGCGGCTCAGGCCCTGGAGCCCTGGCTCCTGGGGACAGGTGATTCCACCTGCCTGGCTCGCGATGAGGGCAGGTGTGTGGGTGCAGTGAGGCACTGCCAACCGTTGCAGCATCCATCGGGACAAGCACCAGTGGCACTGGGGGCACTTCTTTGCTGGAGGTGTGGGGCATGGGGATGCCTGGCTGGGACCGTGAGAAGCTCTGGTGCCAGGTTGGTGAGAGGTGCCCAAGGGGTCAGGAAGAGCAGGAATTCTGGGGTCCATAAGACAAGGCCAGAGGAGGTCCTGTGACTTGGCCAGGAAGAAGGGTCTCTAGGTCACCCTGGAGGAAATTTTGGAGCTGGCAAGAAAGAACGGCTTATGGGTGCCCTGTGGGTACACTGCAGGGGCATGGGGGTGTGAGTGTGGGCTAGGGAGGGTGGGCTGTGGAGTGTGTGTGTGTGCATGCAGGTGACTGACGGTGTGGGGTGGGAGTGCTGGAGAGGGGCTTGTTGGGGAGTGAGTGCAGGGAATGGAAGGAGTGTGGCAGGAAGGAGGAACTGGGTGGGAGCAAGGGCCAGGTGTGGAACAGAGAAGGCATGTGGGGCAGGGGCAAGTGTAGGATGGCATAGATCAGGGGGCTTGGGGACGGATCAAGGTGGGATTAGGGGGAAGTCTGGGCAGAAGAAGTGAGTGGGAGATGAGGAGGAAGATGTAGGTCAGGGGAGATTTGGGTTTGGTGTATGCAGGGCAACACTACACACTGTTCCAGTCTGGGGTGGGTGGGGATGGGGCAGGGCTGGGGACAGAGATGGGGAAGGGGTCAGGGGCGGGTTCAGGGACAGGGTCAGAGCAGAGATGCTGTGTGTCCTTGCGTGAGCGTGGCCGCCCCAGGCACGTGCAGGGGCGTCTGGGCTGCGCAGCCCCCGAAGGGAGGCCCCCCTCTTTCCTTGTCCGTGCCTTCCTGCTCAGTGCTGCTAGCCGTGTGGGAAGGCGTTCTGGAAATGCAATCGGAGATGGCGGCTGGGCTCCTGACTGCGAGTGCGAGGCCAGGGTGGAGGGAGAGCGTGCCCTGCAGAGGAGCTGGGGCGTGTGGGGCTGTGGGGCACACCCAGAAGAGTGTCTGGTGCATGGCTGCCTGCCTCTGGCAGGGGCCAGTCTGGCTCTGCACTGTGCAGGGGACAGGGCTGGCCTGGCAGCTGGTAGTGACCAAGGCTTGGCTACACTTCGATGGTCTTGGCTTAGTCCTTGTGTTTCATTTGGAAACAGCGTGCCTGGGCTGAGCGCAGGTAACTCCCGCGCGGCCTCGGCACAAAGCAAACAGCTCACACATCTGCTGCTGCTTCCTCTGAGCCGGGAAATGTGAGAGGATGGGAAAGGAGGCTGGCCAGGCTGATGGCTTGATCGAGGACGCAGCAGGAGCCAGCCAAGTCTGGGAGCTGGGCAGAGCCAGGTCAGGGAGCCCTGGGCTTGGAGCACAGCTGCCTGGCATGACCGCCCCTGTTGCCTCAAACAGGAAGGCCTCAGAGGTGCTGCCAGGGCTCACAGTGGCCAGTGCCCAGCACTGTTCCCCACAAAGTTGCCCGTGTCAGGTGTGCTGCCCCCACAGACCTTTTGTGCCATTGCTCCTGCTTGACTCCATCTCTCTATGGTTTCCAGGTGCTGGGGCTCACCCTGCCTTGGGAGAGTAAAGCATCTCTGTCAAGGTCTGGGTTTTGTCCAGACCCACATAATGGTCACGAGAGCTCAGGGCATGGGCAGGCCCTGCCATGGGTGACACAGGACAGTCACCCAGGTCAGCACAGAACTCAGTGGGTTTGCTTCTCTGTCGGTCTGCCACATTTTTAAGCAGAAAACTGGGAGGATCAGGTGTGTTTTCAGACAGTGATGTCTGCTCTTCATGGACAGGACAGAAATGTGGGGAAGGAGGGAGTCCCTGTGAGTGAGCAGGAGAGACCAGAAGAATCACTACAGATCTCCTGCTCCCTTGCAGACTTCATTCTATCTGCCAGGTCAGTCTTTGTGTCTGGGTACGAACAGGGATGAACAGGGATGAGCAGAGCAGGTTGCTGGCCTGAGCTTCTGAGAAAGGAAAAGGAACTCATAACATCTTCTCTGTTTATTACTCGTGTTTACTGTGGGCCAGGTGCCACAGTAGCAGAGTGAGCATGAAGCAAAGGAAATAGCAAACTTACTGTTCAAATCTGAGATGAGAAAGAAACACCGGTGGAGACAGAGCCCAGGGTACCAGTGAACGTGAGACCAGCAGAAAATGGAGCAGAAGACAATCACCAGCTGGCTGCCTTGCTCCTCTCTGCCGCCATGAGCTGATGATGCAGAAGCTTTAGGGCACCGGACCACATTCCAATGCTGTGGTCCGTGATGCGAAGCACTGCTCTGGTATAAATTCACCCTGCTGGTTTAAATTTGTTTTAAACATTTGACTGAGTATCAGCACACTGCATGCATGGTCAGATAGTGTTTTTCTGGGACTTTCTGACTTTTCATGCTAAATCAAGTATTGTCTGTGCTCTGGCAGAGAGAACTGTGAACCCCATGTGGTGAGCATGGGCTGATTGGACAGCAACCTGAATGACATGGAATGGTGGATTATTGATTCTTGCATAGATCCAATACTGATGATTTTGGAACCATACTCCCTTTGCACCCATACACACAAATGTTGGGGAACATCAGAAATGAGAAGCTGACCAGCAATGCACCTAATGTAGAGTCTCTGCGGTTTTGAGGACAAGTCTGATGAGTTTTTGGTTCTGATTTGTGGTTCCATGGGACATTCATGGGCAGCGCTGCATGCATAGCACTGGGACAACCCCATGGGCTTTGCCCCGGGGAGGAAGATCTGGATGAAGAGCTGTAGGCTACACCAGGCCACATACACTATGTTACCAAAGGAGAGTCTGGAGGGCTAATCCTGATGCCTTGGTTGTGCTGCCGAAGGGGCAGCTGTGAGGGGACACAGAGCGTAGCCATGCATGGACACTGGAGCAGCACAAGGACTAATGCTCACCAGCTGCAGTCAAGGAAAGTGGTTGGAGGAAGGGGGGCATTGCTGCCTGCATTTGTGTTCTTAGGGCAAGGGATTTAGCATCAACCTATTTTCAGACCTTTGCACAACATGGAACAGGCCTCTCCCTCCTTAGAAACAAGAAGGCAAGCTTTCCAAAGTGAGATGGAGAGACGCCTGTGAGCGTGCTTGGGAGCAGAACAAGGGGAGGGAGAGCATCACGGTCCTGAGGAGCAGGCTGCCATGTAGAAGGATCTGGGGGTACACAGGAGTGTGGTCATGGGGGAGATGCTGGTACATGGGGAGGTTGTGGGGGGAGGTGAGTGCTGTTGTTACCGCCAGAAGAGCTGCATTTGTTCCAAATTCCTGTGAAAGTTATTTCCTTGCGCTGCCAGCAGCCTCCTCCTGGGCTTGGCACAGCAGCCAGCGCCATGATTAATTCAAGTAGCATTTCCCCTGGAGCTGCAGCAGCTTTTCCACTGCAGCTGAGAGGCCCCAGCCCCTCGCGCTCCTCTCCCCCCATCCTCTGCTCCTCCTCCCAACCCCCTCGAACAGCTCCCTCCTTCCTCCATGCAATCCCCAGCCCCCTCACAGCTGCCCCTTTTCCCTTACCTCTGCTTCAGCTCTAGGCCCCTCAGAACTCCTCTTTCTACCACTGCTCTTGCTCACACGGCTCCCTCCTCCGTGTCCACCGACAGCCGCACCCATGCATGCTGCCCTCCAAAGGGCCAGTCCTTCTGCCCCCCTCGTATGGCCCCAGTCACCAGCATGCCTCCCCCCACCCAGTTTCTGCTCCCTCTTGTTCACCCCACACCCCTTGGTCAGTGCCAGCTGCAGTTGTCTTCTCCCCTGGGACCCTCGCCACTGTGACCCAGGGCAGCTCTCCTCCACTTGCATAGCCCTTGGGACATGCCAGCCTCTCCCTGCTCCCCGTGGAATCCCAGAATGTTTTAGGTGGGAAGGAACCTTAAAGATTATCCAGTTCCAACCCCTTGCCATGGGCCGGGACACCTTCCACTGTCCCAGGTTGCTCCAAGCCCCATCCAACCTGGCCTTGGACACTTTCAGGGATGGAGCAGCCACAGCTGCTCTGGGCAACCTGTGCCAGGGCATCCCCACCCTCACAGGGATGAACTTCTTCCCAATATCCCATCTATCCCTGCCCTCTAGCAGTGGGAAGCCATTCTCCCCTGTCCTGTCACTCCAGGCCCTTGTCCAAAGTTCCTCTCCAGCTCTCTTGGAGGCCCTTTTTTAGGCACTGGAAAGGGCTCTAACGTTTCCCTGGAGTCTTTTCTTCTCGAAGTTGAACACCCCCATTTCTCCCAGCCTGTCTCCAGAGCAGTTCCATGTCCTCCTGATGTTGGGGGCCCCATCCCTGCCTTGCTCCCTAGGCTCATCCTGCCTGGCATGCTTAATGTTGTGCTGACCCCAGCCCCGTCTCTCCTGCACATCTTGCTGATCTGTGTCCCATCTTGCTGCATAGACCTTCCTCTGAGCACTCCCTGTTTGAGCTCCGCATGGCTGAAACCCAACCCCACACCCTGGTTTGGGGTCATTCTGGCTTCAGTGCCCCCCAGGGCCCAGCCATTTCCGCCCTGTGCTGTGGCTGCCCCATTCAAGTTCCCCACCTTGAGCACTCTTCCCTGCATAGCCCGGCTTCCTAGCCCTGCTCTGCTCCAGGATTCCCTGCCCCTTTCTGCTTTCCCGCTTCCAAGTCCCATTCAGCTCCTGCATCTTCCACTGGGCTCCCTACGCCCTGTAGCTCCTGGCTGCAGACGCCATCTCCCCAGCGAGGACACCTGGGTTCCCGGGTATGAGCCTCACTCCTTGTCCTTCTGTGCCTTAGTCTGTCCCTGCACTTGGAGGCCCCTGGGCTTCCAGAAGGGTGCTTTGCACTCCCAGGCTCCCTCACCTCTTGCCCAGCCCCACCATCCACATCCTTCCTCCCTGCCAGTGTCTGTGGTTAACCCACTTCCCCTCATCCTCTGAACCGAAGGCTTTACCCCATCTCAGAGCAGTGCTGGAGGCCGTCGGCAGCCCCTGCTCCCCATGCCCAGCTACATGTGTTTCTGGCAGCCCTGTGTCTGTCACAGAATCAGAGAAGGGTGGGAAGGGACCTTAAAGCCCATCTCATTCCACTCCCTGCCATGGGCAAAGACACCTTCCACTAGACCAGGCTGCTCCAAGCCCCATCCAAACTGGCCTTGAACACTTCAGGGATGGGGCAGTCACAATCCTCTGGGCCGTGTGGAGGCCTCGGCTGTGGGACCACCAGCCAGACTCCTGCCCGTGTCTGAGGCATTGGGGACCCAGCAGTGTGAGCCAGTGGTGCCGGCAGCTGCACTGGGGCTCCCTGGACAGGGGGCTCTGGCAGCCATGGGCTCTGACCCTCGCCTTGGCCACGTGTGCTGGGCTGTCGCTGGGCCGAACCCTGACCCTGCTCCCTCCCCTGAGACCCGAGTGTGCTGGAGGCTGAGACAAAGCCCTGGAGCCAGGAATGGCTCCTGAAATAGTCGCGTGGCCGTTCCCTGGCCACTTTTAGCTGGTCAGTGGCTGTGCCAGGGCTGGGAGGGCAGGACGCTTGGCACGCACTCAGGCGCAGGGAGCCGTGCGTGGGATCGCTGACCACACTGGCGCCAGCCTCCCCTCCTCTCCCACCAAGAGCCGTCACTCAGAGGGGCGGGAGCCCCAGAGCCAGATGTTTGCCAAAGCCACAGCATAACATGTGCGCAGCAGAGCCCCAGCCGTGGCCAGGCTCCAGATGAGTTCCCTGCCTGCCGACTGTGCTGGCTGGAGCAGGGAGAATGGCCGAGGAATGGAGGCCCGAGCTGCTGAGCAGCGCTCCATCACTTTACAGCACTGTGGGCTGGGCGGGGTACACAGGTCAGCAGGAGGGCTGTGAAAGCAAGAGGTGTGTGCAAGGGGCTGTGGTGATATGCTTGAGATGGGTCTGTGGGAAGGGGCAGCTTTGACTCCCACAGGCGACGCAGCTGAGGACCTTGGTGTGGGGCTGTACTTCATCCATCCCCATCTCTGGGGAATGTAAGAAGTCTGTTGTGTCTTGGCTCCACTTGTCCCTCCTGTCTTGCTGGGGAACTGGGAGGAGGGTGTGAAATAGCAAGGCCTCGATGCCTGTCACTGCCCTCCCAGCTCTCCATACACTGGGGAGAGGCACACTTGGCCAGGACCCCTCTTCCTTTTCAAATTCTGGTGCTCTGGTTTCTTGCTGCCTAACCCTGAGTCATCTTGCTGTTCTCCTTCGTTGTTCTCTTCTGTTCTGTGGTGGCCACAGCGCTCCCGCCACATGCAAGGCACTCCAGCAAAGCCTTCTCACCACACCTGCGGGAAAGGAGGGGCAGGTAGCAGATGCTGCTGCCCAGTGTGATCAAGACTGCCGTACAGGGACAGGGAAGCAGATCAGCTCTCTTGGAACAATTGGAGCTCAATGGGGAACTGGGGTGTTCAGGAGAGTCTTTGGCTGGAGATCACAGAATGGTTGAGTTTGGAAAGGACCTCTTGAGATAATCTAGTACAACCCCCCCATGCACAAGCAGCACCATCCAGAGTTGGTTGCCCAGGACATCCCCACTTTCCTGGGCAGTCTCATAAAGGAAAAGTGCTTCCTGATCTTCAGAGAGACTCTCCTGTGTTCCAGCGTGCCCATGCCCTCTGATCCTGACACTGGGCACAACTGGGAAGAGCCTGGATCCATCCTCTTGTTGCCTTCTCCTGTATGCATGATACCCCTTCTCCAGGCTGAACCATCCCAGTTCCCTCGGTCTTTCCTCACAGGAGAGATGCTCCAGTCCGTTCATCATCTTTGTGGCCCTTTACTGGACTCTCTCCAGTATGGCCCTCCTCTCTCCTGTATTGGGGAGCCAGGGCTCCAGCTGTGGCCTCACCACTGCTGAGGAGAGGGGCAGGATCCTCTCCCTGACCTGCTGGCCACACTCATCCTGATGCTGCCCAGGACACCGTTCTCCTTCCTTGCAGCAAGGGCACATTGCTATCTCATCTTCGACTTGGCTCCCATGAGGACCTGGAGGGCCTCTTCTGCTAAGCTGATCTCCAGTGGTGTGGCCCCCAGCATAAACTGGTGCAGGGGATTGTTCCTTCCCCGGGGCAGAATTTTGCACCTTCCATTGTTGAACTTTAGGAGGCCTCTCATCCATCCCTCCAGCCTCTCAGGGTCACTCTAGAGGCAGCATGACCCTCTGGCATATCAGCCACTCCTTCCAGTTTGGGGTCATCAGCAGACATGCTGAGGGTACATGCTGCACCATCAGCCAGGTCGTTAATGAAGATGCCAAACAGGACTGGGCACAGGATTGACCCCTGGGGTACATTGCTAGCTACTGGCCTCCAAGTAGATATTGTGCCCCTGATCACCACTCTCTGGACAGGAGCTGCTCAGCTGATTTTCAGCTGATTAAAGATCTTACGGGGGAGAGTGTCAAAGAACTTAGTGCACTTCAGGTTGACAATATCCACTCCTTTTCTGTCATCCACCAAGCCAGTCATTTATCAAGTGGATCAAGCGTGATTTGTCCTTAGGGGAAGCTGTGCTCACCACTGCTGATGATTTTCTTATCCTTCCCATGCATAAAAATGGTTTCCAGGATTAGCTGCTCCATCAGTTTTCAGGGGATCAAGGTGAGGCTGATTGTTCTGTAGTTACCTGGGTCTTCCTGCTTGCTCTTGAAGATAGGAGAGAGATTTACCTTCCTACAGTCTTCAGGCACCTCCCAAACACTATGATTGAGCAAAGATGATTGTGAGGGGCCTGGCGGTGATGTCTTTCACCCTGGTCTCTGAGACCTGAGATTCCTGAAGACCTGTCTTTCTAGTGGAGAGTAAGGGAAAGAGAGCATGAAGTACCCCAGTCTTTTACATGTCCTGTGTAACCAGGTCTGTAGTCTCCTTCTGTGGAGCTGTGGGCCTACATTTTAGCCAGCCTTCCTTTTGTCACCCATGTACTTATAGAAGCCCTTCTTGTTGACTTTGACATCCCTTGCCAGATTCAAATCCAGTTGGGAACTGGATGCCAACAGCTGCGTTCCCATGTAGTTACACTGATCAGTGAGTGATTTCAGCAGAAGGTGCCCCAGATGTGTTCCCCAAACCCTGCCATGGTAGCAGCCTCTTCTACACCTCCCAACGAAGTCATCAAAACACAGCATCAGGTCATCCCCTGGGTTCCTTAACATATCCTCTGGTCTCAAGGCCACATGTCTTTTCATTTGCATCCATTATCTGACAGAAAGGATGTATTTCCTCTGTCACTTTGATCCAGATCCTTTCCCTCATCATGGCCCCCAGGCAGAGCACTGCTCATGAACCTCTCCCCTTGAGCCTGTCTTTCACCCACCCGATTTCCCAGCCCTCCACACTGTAACATCCTGCCTTGAATATGAGGATTGTGGGAGAAGCTGTCAAAATCCTTCCTAAAGTCAAGGCAATTGTCACCCACAGCTGTCAGCCCTTTGACCCCAGATCCCATCACTCCACCACAGAGAGCAAACAGGATGGTCAATCCATGATGGCTCTTCCCTTCCAGGATCTTTCATGTGGCCTAATACATACTACAAGAAGACTCACTCCATGATTCTCCCAGAGCCCAAAGTGTGGCTGAGAAGAATGTAGACCCTCAGATGATCCTTTTGGCCTTAGTTGAAGGTGGGATGTGATATTTGCTTTCCTCCAGTTGTCAGGGATCTCCCCTGATCTGCACCACATGTGAAGAGCAGCCCTATAAATCCATTTCTGTCAGCATCCATTGATGCAGCCCGTTGAGTCCCATGGATTCACGTGGATCAACCTCTTTAAAGAAATACTGACTCTATCTTCACCCCTCTCTGGTAGCTCTCTGAACCCTTCTGAGCAGCATGGAGGCCTGGGAGGCTGGTGGAGACCGAGGCGGAGGAGGCGTTGAGTGTTCCAGTCTTACCTGGGCCTGCTGCTGCTAAATCACCGACCACGCTCAGAAACGGGCCCTTCTTCAGCCCTTTACTACCAGCACAGTGGTAGGGGCTCTTCTTCGCACGCTCAGGCTTGAACTTTGACTTTGCTGACATGCTCCTGACATGCCTGGCAGTGTTTATAGATTCGTACTATGTATCTTGCCTCTGTGCCAGTCTCAAAGAATTGTGGAATGGTTTGGGTTGGAGGGGACCTTAAAGATCATCTCATTCCACCCCCCTGCCATGAGCAGGGACACCTTCCACTAGACCAGCTTGTTCCAAGCCCTGTCCAACCTGGCCCTGGACACTTCCAGGGATGGGGCAGTCACAGCTTCTCTGGGCACCCTGAGAGCCAGGAACTTGCCACCCTCACAGGGAAGAGCTTCTTCCCAATATCCAATCTAAACCTACTCTCTGTCAGTGAGAAGCCATTCTCCCCTGTCCTGTCACTCCAGACCCTTATAAATAGCCTCTCTCCATCTTTCTTGTCGGCTCCCTTCAGATGCTGAAAGGCCACAATTAGGTCACTCCGGAGCTTTCTCTTCTTCAGGCTGAGCAATCCCAATTCTCTTAGCATACACCACTTTTTGCATGGCAGCTTAGCCCTGAGGCCCCTGCTTAGCCCAGGCCATCTGCTGACGTCTCTGTGTTTTCCTGAGCACTGGGATGGACTGTTCTGGAGTGTGCTGTCCTGAGGGCTTGCCAGCTTTCCTGAGCTGCCTTGGCCTTCAGTGCTGCCTCCCATGAGATCCCTTTCATCAACCAGTTCCCTGTAAAAGCTGAAGTCTGTCTTGCAGTCCAGGGTCTGTACTCTGCTTCTCTTCTTCCTCACTCCCTTTAGGATCCTGAATCTCCTGCTGCATGGCCACTGCAGTCACAGCTACTGCCAACTGCCACATCCCCTGTTCATACTCGGTTCTAGTGAACAGCAGGTCCAGCTGCGTGCCACCCCTGCTTGGCAGGGACATTGGAAATCTTTGCGAGACCAGGGGTCTGTGATCCTGGCTTCCTCAGGTACTGCTGCCTCCTTGGCAGCTTCAGGTCAGGAATCTCCTGGCGGAGCATTGATGTCCTTGTGCTTAAAGCCTTTAGTGGCTGTGCGGGCTCTGTTCAGAAGTCAGAGGTGAGAGGGTGGTGGGGCCGCCATTCAGGCTCAGAGCCCTGAGCTCCCACATATTCGAGCAGCAGGACTGGCACAGCCCCAGTAGAGAGTTTCCTGGGCAGTTCCAGAGGCAGCTTGACCCCGTTTCCCTCCATTTTTCAGGCAAACATCAGGAGTCTCATGAGTGAGCTGCAGTAAAACCAGCTGTGGATCCAAGATTTGGGGCGGATGCTAAATACAGAGCCTGGGGCTGCCCTGCATTAGCTTCTAGCAAAGTTCCTGGAAAAATGTCCATGCTTGGTTTAAAAATTTCCGCAAGTGGTGAACTCACCACAGGCCTTAACGAGCCCTTTTGGTGGCTAATTGCCCTCACAGCTAAAAATGTGTCCCTGTCCCAGACTGCGTGTGCTCTGAGTCTGCAGCAGCGCATACCAGCTGAAATGAGGTGGCCGTATCTGGTGGCTGGTGGACCCCTGTGATGTCTCTCAGGAGGCCCTAGGAGGCATCACCCAACTGCAGCAGGGATCTTGCTGTCCCTGGGACTCGTGTCAGGCCCTACTGAGCGTGGGCTACCCACAGGCAGTCAGCCAGCCCCATCCCATTGGATTCACACATGGGATATCAGCAGTCTGCAGGCAAGGAGCTGGGACTGGGGATGCAACAGCCACAGCCCCCCCGCCCTGCACACAGTGGCAGAGCACAGAGCAAAGTGTTCGGTGGCCCCAAACTCAGCCAACACCGTTACTTGTCCAGCAGGTGTTTGCTGTTCCTGTGGCTTTTCTCTAGGCACCAGTTTAGCATCACCCATCCAAGGGAGACAAGGACTCCAGTTGCAGGACTCCAGTTGTGGTTGCACCAGTGATGTGACCTCTCTTAGACCCTGTGTAGGCTTGTATGGGCAGAGTTTTGTGTTGGACCAGTGGTCCACAGATGGTTCCACCACGGGACGGGGAGGTGAAGCACTAGATACATGGGATACCTTGTCCTGGCTGCACAGCCAGGGCTGATTCTGATACCAGACTGCTGGCTCCACCAATTATCTTGCTGGAAGCTGGCTCTGGGTACCAGGAAGCCACCAGGGAGATGGTGCTGCACTACACATTAGTGAGAGCTCGTCTATTGCTCCCCTGTTCCTAAAACCTGACCCAGGAAGCTGGATATTCCTGCTTTTGAGTATTCCTAGGGGTGGCACCCATCAGAAGATGGTTACAGTGGGGAAGCAAGGCTCTTCTGGAAGCATCGGAGCCCCTGGCCTAAGGAGCCTGAAGCTACTGTTTTACTCTGCAGCAGAGCGTGTTTCTGTACAGTGATTAAAGCAGCTGACGTGCATTTTGGGTAACTTTTGGAGTGGGAAGTAGTCCATTTTGAAGGAAAGAAAAGTCTTAGTTTACGACACAGTACTTATTCCAGTCACTGTGGCAGCTGATCAGTTTCATGTGCATTTCCGTCTGCAGCGGTGGAGAAGGCTGGCAGCTGACCCAAGGAGTGGCAGAGGCACACCAGGGTCTGGGTACAGGGCTGTATCCCGGGCATGGCAGAGGCGCTCTGGGGTGTGGGTACAGGCTGTACCCCAGTAACGACAGCCAGCATGGAGCCAGTGTACTGGTAACCTGTGTATGAGCTGCAGTGATGTCAGCGAGGTCAGATTTGTACTTTCGGCTGAGCAGCTCCCCAGGAAGATGGGCTGGGGCAGTAGGGAGGGGGGTGGTGAGCTCTGGTTGGCAGATGGGTCCAGTTTCCCAAAGTGCCTCCTGACCCAGTTCTGTCACAGCACCTGTGTTTCCAAGTGCTCTGCAGCTGGAGTGGGATGGGGGGATCCTGTTCCATGGTGCTTCTTCTGGCAGCTGCTGCGGGGTTGGGGAGCAGATCCTCTGCACAGGAGCTTAGTGCTCACTGGAGATGTAGTCTCAGTTTCTCCCTGCAGGCAGCCCCTCAGACCACAGGCAGCAGGGCTGGTGGGGGTGTCGCAGGTGCTGCCTCCCCTTCCTGGTCGGGACAGGGTGGTCCCACCCCTGCCCAGTTGACTGTTCCCTCCAGGCCCAGCTGTTCTGTGTCCCCTTGCCCTTGTTCCTCCATCCCTGATGACCGGGCTTGCAGCCCCCAGCCGGGCCCTCTACTTGGCGCGCGCGTGGCGTTCCTGCACTCCTCGTGCGGGAGCCGAGGCCCCATGGCTGCTGCGGGGAGGAGCTGTGGCTGACGAGGCCTGAACTCCACTTCACCCGGGCCTGGCCCAGCTGCCTTCCCCCAGCTCTGTCCCCCAGCTTTGTTCTCCATGGAGCTCCCAGCTGGTGGAGGAGCTGTGGGCAGGGATGTGGAGTCAGGAGTTGGTTTCTGCTGACCTGAGCTCTGTAGGAGTCCAGTCCCCCACCCTCCATCCTCATGCCTGGTGTCTGGGGCTGCTAGACACAGAGCTCTGAGAGCAGGACAGAGCCAGGGCCATGGTGACAGGAGGTTGACTTTCTTCATGTCCCATCCCAAGTGTCTTTGCAGAAAAGAAGGAGCAGAGGTGCAGGGGCTGCTGCTGCTGCTGCTGCAGTGCTGCATGTTCTGCAGAAGAAGCAGTGGCTGGTCTGGGACAAGAGCCACAGTTGCTGTCACACTGCGTCACAATGGCCAGCTCTGAGGATGGTGTGGCGGCTGTGGTCATGGAGCAGAGGGTGGCACTGGGGTGGGGTGGTGGTGCTGGGCTGCGTCTGGCTGGTGGTCTGTTCTGTTCAGGTAGCGCCTTCCCTCACACAGGTGACGGCCACAGACGCAGACAGTGGCGCGTTTGGCTCCCTTTCCTACTCCATTGGCTCTGGCATCGGCAGCGTTGTCCCCACACAGTTCAGCATTGACAAGCACTCAGGGCAGCTGTGCACGGTGCAGCCCCTGGACCGCGACGAGGGCACGTCTGCCTACGACTTCACCATCACTGCTGTGGATGGGGTGAGTGCTAGCGAGGCCACATACACAGTGTGGCTGACTCAGCACTGTGCAGGGGATGCTGCTGTCCTTGCGCTGTCTCTGATCTGGTTCCTCCTCAGGGCGGCCTGAACTCCATGGTGTATGTGAAGGTGTTCCTGGAGGACACAAATGACAACCGGCCAGTGTTTTACCCACTGGAGTACGCTGCCAGCATCAGCACACAGAGCATGCCGGGGACAGCTGTGCTGCGTGTCACTGCCCATGACAAGGACGAGGGGCTGAACGGGAGAGTGACGTACCGCATCGTCCTGGGAAACTCGCCCCCGCTCTTCTCCCTCAACAAGGACACAGGTGAGAACTGGCAGGCAGCCAGAGCAGGCAGCAGTTGGAGCACTGTGATGTGGGAGGTGTCAAAACCAGCCTGAGTGTCACTGGTTGGCCACCTCAGCAGTGCAGTCTGTCTCTAGAGTACATCTGTTCCTCTCCCTGCCACATCTTTCCCTGCTAAACTTCCTTAGCCTCTGGTAACCCCTTCCCAGCCTTGGTCCCTGACTTTTTGTTTCTGCTCCATGTTCTGTTCGTCATTTGTCCTGTCTTCCTTCCTCTCCCCATTCCCCACCCTGACTCACTGTGCCCTTCCTCTCATGTGCTGGAGCTTTGCCCCATCAGGCTGTATCCAGCTTCATTTCTTGTCCCTGCCAGTCCCCTCATCCCCAGCTCAGTTAACTCTCCTCTATAACTCTGTCACTCTTGATCCCACTACTCTCGTTGGCTGCATCTGCTTGAAGCCAGAGCAGTTTCTTCTGGGGAAGTGGGCGCATGGGTATGCAGTGCCAGGGGCTCTCAGCAGGACAGAAAGGTGCACCGGGGGACCTGCACACTGGTTCTCAAGTTCCCAGCAGGTGACTGGAATGAGACAAGCCCTACCAGCCCTCCTAATGCAGGGCCACCTCCTTTGTAGGGCCTATTGATTCTGGTCCTTCACTTCTACGTCCCCTCCCAGAGCCTCCCCGCCAGCCCAGGGCCCACTTGCTGTGCTATGACGCTTGCCCTGTGCCCCAAACTGGACGCCTTCTCCCCTCCTTTCCCTCTCCCAAGACCTGCCTTCTGGCTCATGTCCCACAGCCTGTACCACTGCTTAGCTCAGAGCTGGGTGTAAGATTAAGTGGGAAGGATTTGGGGAGGCTTTCTTGAGAGAGCTCCACTCATTTGCTCCAGCTTCTCCATGGTGGGCTCCCACTGTGATGCACATTGTTTCCTGCCCCTTCTGGTCTGTCTTTTTCAGCTTATGGTTTGGCCTGTCCTCTGGTGCCAGGTGACAGGGGTGCAGCACAATGCCACATGAATGACTGTCTTCCTCAGGTATCATCTCACTGTCATGGTCTCTGAGTGGCAAAGCCAACACCCTGGTGCAGCTGGTGATCTCTGCTCAGGATGGGGGGGGCCTGCAGGCACAGCCAAATGCCCGGGTAAACATCAGCATCGTGGAGGGCACAGTCTCACCGCCTGTCTTTGAGCAAGCTCAGTACTTCTTCACCGTGCCCGAGGACGTGCCACAGGGCGCCAGTGTGGGGGCTGTCCGGGCCCAGAACCCGCCAGGTATGGGCTTGTCCCTTTTGCATGTTGCCACTTTCCCTGTCCTCATATCATCCTTGAGGTCCAGCACCCACCACACTTCCTCAGGGAGTGGCCCTGCTCTGAGAGCTCCACACACTCACATCTGAATGTGGACCCTGCGATTGTCACCCAGCTCAGCACCTGTGCCCACACAAGTGCGTATGCACACCTGTGCCTCTGTGCACGTGGGCACAGTGCTGCTGGGCACCTTGGACTGCAGATCCTGACCACGGGGCTGAGGGAGTGAGCTGGATGGCAACTTCTTGTCCACAGGTCATGCTGATGACATCTTCTATTCCATCTCCTCGGGGGATCCTCATGGCTACTTCTCCATCGACTCAGCCTCAGGGCAGCTCCGCACCAGCCTGCCTCTGGATCACGAGTCCCAGTCAGTTCTCGTCCTGGATGTCCAGGCCCGGAGCGGTTCACCCCCCGCCTACAGCAACACACGTGTGAAGATCTCTGTATCAGACGTGAATGACAACGTGCCGGCATTCCCAACTCCCTCCGACTCCATCTTGCTGCCGGAGGCCACAGAACCTGGGACTACAGTCTACACCGTGCAGGCCGAGGACCGTGACAGCGGTGCCAACGGACAGGTGACCTTTGAGCTGGTGTCGGGGGGTGAGGGCACCTTTGTCGTGGAGCGTGCCTCAGGGGCAGTGCGGCTCCTTGGGGCCCTGCAGTACGAGTCCAGCTCAGCCTACAGCCTGGCCATCGTGGCCCGGGACAGTGGCATTCCCCAGCTCAGCTCCACCTTCACGCTGCTGGTGCACGTGCAAGCCGAGGACGACAACGGACCCATCTTTGACACTCTCACCTACCGTGTGGAGGTGCAGGAGGGTGTTCCCGTCTCCACCCGCTTCCTTCAGGTGAGGGCCCTGGCACACGATGTGGAATCCACGGCCCTTACCTACCACCTGCGTGCAGATGGGGACGCTGCTAGCTTCGGCATCATGCCTGAGAGCGGCTGGCTATATGTCAAGAGTGCCCTGGACCGGGAGACGCGGGACTTGTATGTACTGACGGTGCTGGCCTCGGTGGGAGGCACCGGGGCTGCGGCGGACACACGGAAAACTGGCACCAGCACCGTGCGGATCAGCATCACTGATGAGAACGACAACAGCCCTCGGCTGAGCGAGGAGCGGTACTTCTTCACCGTGCCTGAGAATCAGGCTCCTGGCAGCAGTGTGGGAAGGGTGATGGCAAGTGACCGGGACGCAGGGCAGAACAGCCGGCTCACCTACCGCCTGCTCCAGCACGATCCCAACTTTCTTATCCACACACAGACAGGTGAGAGACTCCTGGCTTCCTAGGTGGGGCCAGCTGGTGAGAGAGCCCAGGGCAGGCCAGCAGTGATGGCAGCCAGGCCAATGCAGCAGCAGAATATTCACCTTACTGCCCCTGCAGTGCTGGGCTCCAGCAACACATCTGAATAATGCAGCTGAGCACAGGCTCTGCTCTAAGGCAGCTTGTGGGCTGAGCTGTGTCCCCACTTATCTCTGACCCTCACTTATGCCTGCCCCATCCCTGGAAGTATTCAAGGCTGTGTCGGATGGGGTTTGCAGCAACCTGGTCTAGTGGAAGGTTCCTGCCCATCGCAGCAGGGTGGAACAAGATGGGCTTGAAGGTCCCTTCCAACCCAAACCCTTCTGGGATTCTCCCTCACAGGAGAGGTCAGCACCAAGCACAGCTTGGATCGGGAACAGCAGTCCAGCTTCCAGCTCCTGGTGATTGTGCAGGATGGGGGAGCACCGCCCCGCAGTGCCACCGGAACCATCTATGTCACTGTGCTGGATGAGAATGACAACGCTCCTGCTTTCCTGCACGTGGGCAGTGGTCAGGAGCTACCTGTGCAGGTAGGGGTGCAGGCTGGAGCACTGATGAGGCAGGGGCCTGGTGGCCTCTGGATGTGGGGGCCAGTGGTACTGCTGGGGAAAAGGGGG
>VXAZ01000815.1:45555-70215 GCA_013399875.1 Gymnorhina tibicen
GGGTAGGGGGACCCAGGAGAGCTTTAGAGTGGGAGATGAGCAGGCGTGAGTCAGATCCATGCAGCAGCCAGGATAGTCTGGTAAATTTGAGATGTGGCAGGATGAGCATGTCCTTGGGCAATGCAGGTAACCCAATGCACAGAGCAGGCAGGGCCTCTGGAGGGCTCTGGCACAATCAGGACTGGCCAGCGGGCAGAAGCTCTTGGCTCACATGTGCCTGTAGGGAGGGACAGCAAAAGGAGCCCTGAACCTGACCCAGGTTCAAAGAAGAGCCAGGGTAGACAGCTGGGAACAGGGAGACACAGGAGGCCATCACCTTCTAGGTCTGGGGATTTTGGGTACAGCCACTTGTCTTTCTGGGAGGTCAAGAAAGCATTGTCCCGCTGGGCTTGGCATGCACAAGAGTTTTTTGTGAATCTCCTGTGTCTGCCAGCCAAGCTTTCCCTCAGCACTCTGGTGGCAGAGTCACCGGGCACTGCATGTGCTGCAGACCCAGTACGTGGGTACTGCTCAGGAGAATTGGGTGACGACCAGCCCCCCACCCACCTGCCTCTGCTCTGCTGTGTCCCTGAGAGCATCACGAGTGGCGAGGGCTCGTGGGAGCCAGCTGAGGGGCGCTGGCAGCAGCAGAACAGGATGGGCAGCCAGGGCCCTGGCCTCATCTGCTCGGCACACAGCAGGGACAGCCTGCGGCTGGGCGGCCATGCCCGCTCTGCGTCCATGGCTGCGCGTCAGGCTGTGCACTCAAAGCCCCTTGCTCTGAGTTGGTTCAGAAACATCACGATGGTGACAGCTGCTCTCTGTCACACGTCCTGCCTGAGCTGCACACCCCAGGCAGGTCAGAGCCAACAGGACTGTGTTGGTAGCCACCTGGGTGACACTCTGCAGCTCCAGCCGGGCCTTCCCTGTTCATTGCTTCTTCCCTTCCCATTCTAGGGTGCAGTCATCCCTTGCCCAGCCGTCTTCTTGCATGCCCTGCTCTGCTGGCAAAGCTGCTGGCAGGGCTTGGCCTGAGTGAGCACGTCTCCTAGAATCTAGAGGAAGTGAAGGGGGCACAGTTAGTCTTGCCCTCTCTCTGAGCAAGGCTCTGGGACCAGAGCAGGCCAGGGACCAGCCATGGCATGGCTGAGGGTGCACTGGATGGGCTCTGCGATGTGGCATTACTCACACCTGGCATCTGTTATGAGCCCTGCTCCTGTGAGAGGACACCTGTGACACACCGTATGGCAGGATCTGCAACTGATCCCAGTGTCTGGTGGCATGAAGTGCTGCAAGTGCCCTGCTAGAACTTGGGAGGGCTCTGCTTTTACAGAGACTATGAAAGCAGATGTGTCCTTCAGGGGACAGGGCAAGGCTGACGTGGGTTCAGATCTCTGAGGGCAGGTAAATGCTGCAGCGGCTCTGAGCAAACACCTGTTTGGGCACTTTGGTTTGCAGGTACTGGAAACAGAGATACAGAAGGGTGAAGCACCGTAACAGCCCACTGTTAGCCATGTTTTGGATGTAGAAGATAGGCTTGGAGGAAGAAGTGAAACAGGATGATAACACAAAGCTCCATGATTTCTTGCAGACATTCTCAGTGCGGTGTTCGTGTCAGTGTTCATCAGGCAAAGCAGAGGAGGGTTCTGCACCGGCACCTTCCAGCCTCAGCTGTGGGGTTCTGAGATGAAACACATCGGTGATATGCTGGCAGGACCAGGGGTGTTTGCAAAGGGTCTGCAGTAATGGATCCTCCCAGGGAATGATTGCTAGGAGGGGGGAGAGAGAGCAAAGGGAATGAAGAGGGTGCCTGTTTTCACAAAGGGGGTGCCCCTGGTGCTGGTGTTTTGCTGTATCCTCTCAAAGATGTGATGGTTGATTGCCGCTGTGTGGCTTGGCTGGTGGAGGAAGCCGCAGCTTGTCCCTAAGAGATCCTGGCTCAGGAACTCCTGGTGGGGCCTGGGCACCTCGCATACAGCTTCTCTCTCACCGTGCAATGGAGGCACGCAGCCACGCTCACACAGAGCTTGCCAGCTCGAGCGGTACCAGAAGCAAAGAGTCCAGAGGCGGCCCTTGCCAGGGGATCCAATGTTTATTCCTGACCAGCATGCAGGTAGGCCAGGTAGCAAGAGGGCGGGCCTCAGCCCGACAGGTTCTTATCAAGGGGTGCAGACAGGGGGAGGGATAACAGCTGAGGACCAGTGAGATGTGACCCAGGGTTAGAGTGACCGTCTGGCTGCTGACCAACCAGAGGGACCTGATTCACACAGGTCACAAGACCAGGTGAGAGGAATGCTACCAACTGACTTTGTGGGGGGTCTCAGATCTCTGAATTCACCCACCACCGAGCTCCTGGGCTCCCTGGTCCCCCAGCCATCCCAACTGGTGGCTCAGGGACTACAACAGTTGATGTCACTGGTCTATTCACAGCATTCAAGGTGAGGGGCTCCCTGTGAAGAACTGTAGAAGGATCATGTTTCACTGTTGAGTCAGGGAAGAAGATGGGAGATGAAATCACTGCTGCTAAGCAAGTTGCTGGAAAGCAACACGGGTGGCACTGACACAGTGGTGGGCTCTGAACTGGCTGCTTCAGTTTTGGGGAGAAGCCTGGAGCTTTGTGAAAGTCCCACACCAGGCTCAGTGCAGGCAAAAAAGCAAATCAAATGCTGAGTTTAATTAGAAAAGAAACAGGGAATGAAAGAAAATATCATCACCCACAGCTCAGATTCTGCCCACACTCTGCCCAGTTCCATTCCCTAAGTGAGCAGAAGTGCTAGAAACGGTCCAGAAAAATATGTTAATGGGATCTCTGGCAGATAATGGTTCCAAGCAGAAAGAAAACAGTCTTTGGCATGGACAAAGCTGCAGGAATATCACACAGGTGTGCACAGAGTCATGGGGAAATGAGAAGTTGCTTTTTTCATAACACAAGGCCGGGCAGCTCCATAAGAACTGACCGGACAGCAGGTTTAAAATAAACACAGGCAGCACTTCTTCATGCAGAATGTAATTAAATTGTGAAATCATTGCCCAGAGTTGCATGGGTTCAAAACTAGATGAATTCATGGAAAGGAAAAAAGTCCATCAAAGGCTGATGAACACAAATATGATCTGTGGCTCAGGAAGTGTCTGAGCCACAGTGGTCTGGGAGCTGGAGAAGTTCACAGGAGGATTGTTCCATACGTACCATGTTTCTCACATTTCTGTATATCCACTGCCAGCCCCTGCCAGAGCTGTGCTTGTGGCCAGAATGGCTCTGTAAGCTTGGGACTGTGCTGGTGTTTGCAGCAACCTTCAGGGAGGGTGGGCAGACCCAGATGTGCCCACGTGGCCGATGTCTTACCAGTTTGCAGAGGCAAGCCCACTGCTATTGCTGTTTATCCCTGTTTGTGTGACTGAAGTGGCATTTGTACGTGGGGCTGTGTGGGTGTTGCTCATGTAACTCCTCTGACGTGTCTGCTTTTCTCAAAGGGGTCTGATTCCTCATGGAAGGGGAGTGTCCCTGCCTGCTGAGCAGGAGCCACTCAAGTCTGGGTTGAGGGCAGTGGGGACAGACCCTGCCCCGGCCTGTGGCGGGGAGAGGTTGGAAGGGGCCTCTGAAGCGTGGCCCCACATAGATGTGTCCACGCAGACCCTCCTTTCATCAAGGGCCAGGCTATATTTAGGTCTGTGCCTCCATCACTGCTGTAAAAGGCTGTTCCAGATTCCTTGATCTGGTACTAGAAAACAGCTCTTCATTTCCACCCTAAACTAATTTCTGACCATTTTATACTCATTTGTTCTGGTGCCAATATTGTGTTTTTGCTTAAAAAGCTGTCCTCTCTCCCTGGAATTTCCCTCCCTCTCCCAGTGTTTACAGAGCGCAGTCCCAGCACTGCCTAGCCTGGCTGAACGAGTCCAGCTCCTCTGGTCTTCCCTCCCAGGGCTTCAGCACAGTGCCAGCAGCTTGGGCAACAGCTCTGGCCCTCACCTCCACCCAGAAACCTGCATCCTCTTCTCCAGAGTCCTGCTTGGATTCCACTTGTCCCTTTCCTAAATGCATTAAGTGGCACAGATCACTTTGCACAGCTGGGTCTGGGAGGGTGGTCTCTTCCACGGAATGTGCTGGTTGGACAGGAATGTGAGGTCTGTCCCCTTGAGGTGGGAATTTGGCATCTGCTAGGTTGGAAGGAACAGCAGAGCCTGTGCCAAGTGGGAATCCTGTTCCGCCAAAGAGTATGTGCTGGAGGGGGCAGGACTGCAGCAGGGAGAGGATGTTTGCTGAGGATAATTCCAAAACCTGACCAGTGCTGAGGGGCAGTGGTGGGGGTGCATCCAGTTCCATAGCTATCCAGAAAAGGTGTTTGTGTGCAATGCTGTATTGTGTGGTGTCTGTGGCAAAGGAGGTAGCTCCCCTCAGGACACGAGGTCACCGGAGCACATGTGATTGATGTCTCAATGGTCTTGTGCTGCACTGGCATAAAATGGGGGTCTTAAGTACCTACAGATAGGTAGTGCTACCCAGGAACAAAGGAGAGAAGGGAAAAGCCCGAAGCTGAGGTACCTGAGCCCCGGAAGGTTTGCCAGCTGCACTTCCAGAGGTGGCAAACCTCCCTGGGTAACTGTGGAAACTGAGATGATCCCTGGCTGTGGCCAGGGAGGCTGGCATTGGGCTGTCAGGGCTCACACACTGACCATTAGCAGCTGAAGGGGTCTGTTGGGGCAGAAGGAACCACAACTGTTGTGGAGCCCTGCAGAGGCTCTGGGTGCAACAGTGCCCTCCGTAGCCCTCCAGTGTGCCCCAACCCTGGCGAGTGTGTTGTTAAATGGGGCAGAAGGGGAGGAGGGCTGGTGAGGCAGAACCTCCCCTGGCCGATTGCTGTGGACTGCTCCGTGTTCCCAGCCTCAGGCATAGCTTGTGGGTCCTGCTGGGGGTCTGTGCTGTGGGTGAGGTGTAGGGCTGGTGCAAGATGGTGCAGACCTCATGCCATGCTTGGGGGGCTGTGAGGTGATCTGAGAGGTTCCCTGTGCCACTCAACTGCTCCCTGGGCCTTGCTGCAGGTGCTGGAAGAGAAGCCATCGGGACTCCTGGTTGCCTCCCTGCAGGCCAAGGACCCCGACGAGGGGGAGAACGGGACCATCATCTACTCACTGATAGGTACAAGCTCCAGAACTGGCAAATCAGTGCTGCTGTGCCTTGCAGCCGTCACCCGGGCAGATGGGTGCCCACTGCCTGGGACCCCCACACTGCACTCCCCCTCCTTCGCACCCTCCCCTGCCCTCCCTCCTCCATGCTTCTCCCAGCAGTGTTTCCCTGTCGCTGCAGGAGCCTGGGCAGAGCGTTTCACTCTGCACGTGGCTACCGGAGAGCTGCGGACAGCCACAGTTCTGCGGCGGACTGAGCGTGCCGAGTACATCTTCACTGTGACAGCCAGCGACCGTGGCGCGGTGCCTCGCAGCACATCAGCCATCGTTCGTGTCCAGGTACCCAAGCTCCTCCTGTCCCTGCACGCCAGCTCCTCTTGTCCCTCCGCCCCAGCTCCTTTCATCCCTGTGCCCCAGCTCCTCCTGTTCCTGCACCCCAGCTCCTCCTGTCCCTGTACCATCTACCCATCACTTGTCTCTTGGAAGACACCATCCAGCTACTTGGCAGCCTTTCTCCCCACCTCCACATCCTCTACCACCTTCATCCCTGGGCACCCTCTGCTCCTGCTCAGCTGTTGATCCAGCCCTAAAATCCATGTGGAGAACCTGGGATGGGAAGGGATGGGTCCATCTGCCCCTGCGCATGTTCTCATTTCCAAAGTTGCCAGTTGCAGTTCTGTCTTCTCCAGCCTTAGACAGCTGACCCTGTCCTAGATACCCTGGTGCAGGGAAGACCTCAGAGGTTCCCTGCACAGAGATTTCCACTCTTCCCAGCATCTACTGAAACCAGTGTTCTGACGTGCAGGGTGTTCTGACCCGCAGCATGTCCCTCATGTCTGTGTCATTTTGGTACTCCCGGCCTGGTACTGCCCAGACAGCCACATCCTTTCTTTGCTGTTAGTATCAAGCTTCCTTTCACAGCAGAGGCTCCAGTTCGCCCCATCAAGGCACTCCCACAGAACACTGTTTCACATCTTCCCGCCCCTGTCCTTGCAGTTGCCAAGGCCATTTGACTGTCCTTGCTGTGCCATCTCCACCAGCCCTGCCCATTGCTCCCTTGAGCCAGCTGCTCTCTCAGTCCCTTCTGCCACACAGCTGTCCCCACTCTGTGCCTTTCCCCCACTAGTGCGGGAGCTTCAGAGCCGAGTTCTAGCCCAGGTGGGTGTGATAAACCGCGTTCCCTTGAGGACTGGAGCCTGGTGTTAGCTCACCGCATCTGCATTCAGCCACCAACATGTATTGTACTATTTCCTTTTTACACCATGTCTGTAACTGTTCTTGTCATCAGAGCTGTTCTGCAGCCTCCAGAGCACTGAGGCCAGGCTGGCTATCCCCATCATGCTGGTTTGCATCCCTGTAATAGATATTTGTTTGACAGTCACTGGGTTTGATCCCCTCTGGGCTGACAGGTTTGTTGTTACTCCCGTTTTCCTCATTTCCTTGACAGGAATGTGCTTCTTCAGCGGGTTTTCCCTTCAGATCATACTGTGGTGGCCTTTATAGCATCCTCTCTCCCATCTGCGAGTGCACCTCACCCCCAAATTAACTCCAGTATCTTTAATAAAACTAGTGATAGTATTTATTTATCTTGGGGTCATACTGGGTTCTCTTTCTGTGCTTCCCATCAGGATGCGTGTGACCTCTCTTCTTTCCCACTCTTGCTTATGTTTGCAGAATCGTTTCTGCTGCTGTCTGTTGGCTTTGCAGTATCTGACCCAGTCACAGACCCAAGGAGTGGCTGAGGGAAGGCACCTGTTAAGGTCACCTTCTCCAGCCCCCTGCTCAAATGGGTTTGCCCAGGTGACTTTTGGCTGTCTCCAAGGCTGGAGACTCCACCACCTGTGGGCAGCTTGTGCCGGGGCTCAGGCACCCTCACAGTGAAAAGTATATTCTGAGGACCAGAGGGACCCTCCTGTGTTCCAGCATGTGCCCTGGCACATAGCCCCCTGTGCGTGCCCCTCACTCCTTCCTCTCCTCACAGGTGTTGCCATCCTCCCGTGTGCTGCCACGGCCTGATGCCACTGTGCTGACCCTGCATCCTCTCGAGGGGGTCAAGCCGGGGTCTGTGATTGGTTCAGTGGCCCCCCCGGATGCCCCTGCGCGAGGACAACTGATCTACACGGTGGTAGGAGGCGGTGGGGACGGCACCTTTGTGGTTGATAGTATGACAGGGGAGATTTATGCTGCCCGTGAGCTGGACTACGAAGCTGGGGCACGGCACGTGCTCCAGGTGAGTGCCGAGGACACGCAGCATGGCTATCCCTCCAGCCGGTTGGTGCTGGTCCAGATCCACGTGCAGGACTGCAATGACCAGGCGCCCACCTTCCCCGAAGACCCCATTACCATTGTGGTGCCTGAGAATGCCCAGGCTGGCTCCTCCATCTTCACCTTCCAGGCTCTGGATGGGGATGGAGTGGGCCCCAACAGTCAGGTGCGCTACGCTCTGCTGCACCTGGAGCCCCCCGGAGCCCCCTTCCAGCTCGACAGCCGCTCGGGGCAGCTGACCCTGCGCCAGGGCCTCGACCGGGAGGCTGCTGCCTCCTTCCTGCTCGTGGTGGAGGCCATGGACCAGGCCCGCAACATCAGCCAGCGCCGCTCGGCTGCCGTCACAGCCCGCGTGTTTGTGACCGATGAGAACGACAACGTGCCCGTCTTCCTCTCCCCGGCCACCGTCAGCGTCATGGAGGACCAGCCCACAGGCTTTGTGGCACTGCACGTGGTGGCCCAGGACAGTGATTTGGGAGAGAACGGACGTGTGAGCTATTCCTTGCGAGCAGGCAACAGTGATGGCCGCTTCCACCTCAACCCCAGCACTGGTGAGGGCTGGGAGGGTGCAGGGGTGGTGGCAGGGATCCTGGGAGCACGGAGGCTGAGGAGGGTGCAGGGGTACATGGTGCACGGGAGGAGAGTGTGGGCTGGGGAGCCTGGAGGAGTGAGACTGGGGGTGCGGGGAGCCCCAAGCACAGCATCAGGTTGGCACAGTGCTGCTGTCTCCTGAGACCCGTCTGTCCCGGCACACGCCAGGGCCTGCAGCCACATAGTAGTCCCAAGGCAGAAGCCCCGGTGCCACTGGTCTCAGCTTGCCCCTCTCCCGTGTCCACAGGTGCGCTGTCCATCGTGCGGGCCCTGAACCGGGAGGAGGTGGCGCAGCACAACCTGACGGTGGTGGCCACGGACCACGGCTTCCCACGCCTCTCTGCCACGCAGCTGCTGTCCGTGCTGGTGCTGGACGTCAATGATGAGGCTCCTGCCTTTGAGAAACCCGAGTATGAAGCCCACATCACGGAGAACCTGCCAGCCGGCAGCCCGGTGCTGCAGGTGCTGGCCACGGACCGGGATCTGGGTGAGGATGCAGGCAAGGGTGAGCCGCCCAGTTCAGTCAAGGCCTGTCTGGAGATGCAGCCCCAGGTCTGGGCATACCCTGCTCCCTTCTGCCAGTCTGGAGAGCCTGACTGACCAGAGGGAAGGATCAGCACCTGGCCTGGAGGTGGGAGATGGGCTGAATCCTGGGAGAGGGTGGGAATGGAACAAGGACTGTGGTTCCCTCTGGTCCCCTGGCCCGTGGCCTTTGTTCTGTGGGGTTTCCTTGGCCCATCTGGCCTCCCACCTGCTGGGTTAGGCTGGGACCCCCCCACACCTCTGCCACCAGGGAGCCAGCCCACCCTCTCACACAGCCTGTGAGCCCCAGGTGAGAGCTGGGAGCAGGGAGGTGCAGGGCTGGGAGTCAAATGAGGCACTGGGGCTGCCGCTGGGCTGCCCTCGGACCACCTTCGTCCCTGCAGGTGCCAACGGGCAGGTGTCCTATGGGGGTCTCTCTGGGGGGCCGTTCTCCATCCACCCACAGACTGGGCTCATTGTCACCACGCGTCCCCTGGACCGGGAGGAGCAGGAGCAGCATGTGCTGACAGGTAGGCAAGGGGAAGCAGCAGGCAGGGGGTCGTGGGGGTAGACAGGGGCTTCCTGCTGCTGGGGTGGGGAGTGTTGCAGAGAGGGCAGGCCATGGGGAGGAAGAAGGGGCTGTGGGGCACAGCAGGGCTGTGGGGTGGTTTGGGGGTGCAGGAATGCCTATGCTCTCTTGCCTGGCTGCCCCTGTGGGTGCCTGGGCGTTGGCATACACCCACTGTGGCCGTAGCTCCCAGTCGTCAGGGCAGCCTCTGCTGCTCTCACTGTGTCCTGCAGTCTACGCGCGGGACGCCGGCCTGCCGCCCAGCCTCACCAAGGCCACGGTGCGAGTCACCGTGGGGGATGAGAATGACCATGCTCCACACCTGGAGAGCGAGTCCTGCTCCGTGGAGGTTCCTGAGAACCAGAGTCGTGTGGCACTCTACACCCTGCGGGCCACTGATCCTGATGGTGGAGAGAATGGACGCTTGGAATACCGGGTGGCAGGTGAGATGCACTGGGAGCACGGGGCTGGGCAAGCACTTCTCCCCGGGCTTCCCTGGACCTAGAGACCTGCAGCAGTTCCGTTCCACCTCAGTTCTCTCCTGCTCCAAACTACATGGCGTTGCTGCCATCTCTCAGCTCTCTGCCCCCAGTAAAGAGCATCCTAAGATCTGGACAGGCTGCACTGCTCATTCCCCAGGCTTGTGTCTGGTTCCCCATGCTTAGACCAGTTGCACACCTCTCCTGGCTGCTCTGACCTGTTAATTCACAGGTTGCCAGGTCAGATTTTTGCTGTATCCTGTCACATGCTGTCTGGCGACTCCCCATGGCAGCAGCACTGGCCTGTGAGTGGTTAGAGTCAGTTCTTCACATGCAGCTGGCCCAAGGAGGTTTGCTCCCAGTGGGGCTCTCTCTACCCACCCTGCCAGACCCCATGGTGATGGGCTTCATGCTCTCCAGGGCCTTTCTCATTCCAGTTACAGGCATGCTGCCTTGTTATTCTCCCTCTTCTCTTTTAGGTGGAGACCCTGGGCAGGATTTCAGCCTAGACCCTGTCTCCGGTGTCCTCTCCACTGCACATGCCCTCGACCGAGAGCAAATTGCTTCCTACAGCCTCATTGTAGTGGTGCAGGACCACGGCTCCCCCCCACGCAGTGCCACCATGTCGGTGACTGTGCAGGTGTTGGACCTCAATGACAATGCGCCCAGTTTCGCTCAGGCCGCCTACACGGTGGAGGTGCCAGAGGACTTGCCAGTCGGTGCCCTGGTGCTGCAGCTGGTGGCCGAAGACCCAGATGAGGGCACCAATGGGCAGGTCTCCTACTACCTGGGCAATGAGTCGCTGGGCATGTTCCAGGTGGAGCCACAGAGTGGGCGCATCCGGAGTGCCCAGGCACTGGACCGGGAGCGCCAGCCCACCTACAGTTTCCTGGCCAAGGCAGTGGACTCGGCACCATGGGAGCCCAAGAGCACGGCTGTGCGTGTCACTGTCGTGGTGCGAGACGTCAACGACCACATTCCAGCCTTCCTGCACAGCCCGCTCACCGTCAACCTGTCCCGCCACACGCCGCTCAAGCAGGTGGTGGCCACCATGAGGGCCGAGGACAGGGACGCAGGTGCAAATGCCTCCATCCTGTACCGCTTTGCCACCCCCAGCTCCGCCTTCGCAGTCAACTCCTACACGGGGGACATCCAGCTGCTGCAGCCCCTTGGCTCACTCAGCCAGCGCCAGCGGACGCTCTTCGTGCTGGCCACAGACCTGGGGCAGCCAGCGCTCTCCTCCACAGGGGTAGTGGTGATCCATGTGCAGGAGGAGCCGTACCAGGGGCTGCGCTTTCCCCGCAGCACCAGTGATGTGGCCCTGGCCGAAAATGCCACCCCAGGTACCCACTGGCAGTGACCGGAAAGTGCTGTGATGGAATGGGATAGGGCACGAGGGGAGGTGGGAGCAGCGCTGTGGGGAACTCAGACCAGGGAGCACTGTGGGGTCTGGGGAAGTCCTGTTATGCTTTGGGCAGACCCAAAGAACTGCAGAGTCTGAGTGGTGCCCAGGCTGGTGGTGGTGTCCCTGTGGGCTGGCCTCAGTGTGTTCAGATCACTGTAGGCAGCCACAGGTGTCCAAGTGCTCCCAGAAGGTTTCCAGGGTCACAGTGAGACCACAGAGGAGCCATGGACAGGCACCATGACTCCAGGCTCCCAGCCCAACATTGCCATGAGATCTTCAGTCCCCTGTCAGCAGTGTCCTCAGGCAGAGCGGTGCTCCTGTGGTACAGCACGTGCTGCCGTGCGTCACCCTGACCCTTTGCCATGTGCCCCAAGGCTCCACTGTCCCTTCATACCCTTTCGCTCTCCTAGGCACTGAGGTGGCGAGTGTCCAGGCCATGCACACGGGGGGCTCCTCGGGGCGCATCACCTACAGCATCATCAGTGGCAACGAGAGGAACACCTTCCTGATCCAGCCCAGCTCAGGTACAGCTCCAGGAACACTTGGGGAGCTCTGCTCATGCCTGCTCAGGTGCTTGTACTGCCCCTCAGGCACAGGAACACCATCCACACTCTGTACCAGTTAGTCAAGAGGTGTTAGTACTGGAATGTGGACACTGCCCTGTCACTGACCAGTGGCTGCTAGCACTGCTCCCAGTGCAATTGTGATCCCCCATAATTAGACCTTTTCCTAAAACCTGAGAGGGCAGGCAGGGTTAGATGGGATTTTGGGAAGACATTCTTCCCTGTGAGGGTGGTGAGGCTCTGGCACAGATTGCCCAGAGCAGCTGTAGCTGCACCATCCCTGGAAGTGTCCAAGGCCAGGTTGGACAGGGCTTGGAGCAACCTGGGATAGTGGAAGGTGTCCCTGTGTGTCCATAGAAATGTTGTCAATTAGTTTAGTACATCCTGCTGGCTGCCCTCCTCCTCCTTGGGTGGGACAGCAGCACCTTGTAGCTCCGGCAGCCTAGCTGCCTGTGGCTCAGGTGGGTGGCAGTGGGTGTCTATCCTCAGAGACCTTGCAAGGCTCTGACTGAACTCAAAGCTGCAGTGAGGTGACTCTGGCTTGGAGCTGGATGAGCTTATGTCATGGTAGGAGCAGCTCTTTCTGCTCCACACCTTCAGGGGAGTCTCCAGATGGGAGGACTGTCGTGTGCTGTAATGTCATCAGGAACTGCCTGTCTCCAGCAAGGTGTGGGTGTTATCACTCAGGGCAGCTCTCGAGAATGATGAGAAGCTGGCAGTATGGGGAGGGCTTGGAAGAGCTCAGTGTGTCTGTCCTGTCCACCTGAGAATGGGTGGATGGGTGGAGGGAGGGATGGGTGAGCAGAGGGAGAGATGGGTGGATGGATGGATGGATGGATGGATGGATGGATGGATGGATGAAGGATGAACATGCTGGTACATTGCTCTCCCCTTCTCGCTGTCCCACTCCCAGGTGCCATCTCAGTGCAGGACTCCAGTAGCCTGGACTTCGAGGCCAGCCCTCGGCTGCGCCTGGTGATCCAGGCAGAGACCGCGGCTTCCTTTGGCTTTATGGCCATAAACCTCAACCTCCAGGATGTGAACGACAACCTGCCCCGCTTCCAGCTGCAGAACTACGTGGCGTTCATCTGGGAGTCACAGAGCTATGACTCACCTGTCATCCAGGTATGGCTGGGGCACAAACGGGGACACCTGAGCCCTGGCTTGGCTGGAGTTATGGGAGGGGGGCTGCCTGGGCCTGGGGTTGGCACCAGCACGCAAGTTCTGCCTCAGGGGCTCCACAGCTGAATCTCATGTGGCTTTGCAGGTGCTGGCAGATGACCTGGACCAGGGAGCGAACGGGCAGGTGACTTACGCCATCAACCAATCCCTGCCAATGCCAGGCTTGTACCACATTGACCCTCAAACTGGCACCATTACCACTGCTGCCATCCTGGACAGAGAGATCTGGTCCCAGACCCGGTGAGTGCAGCCAGGCTAGGGAATGCCAGGACAGGGACAGAGTTGTGGGGCAGAGCCCTAGGGCATGGGGAACACTGTTCTTGGTGCCCCCAAAGCTGTCCCAGCCTGTCTGTGAAATGGCTCTATCAAGCAACACAGCTGAGGGTCAGTGGGAGTGAAGGACACAGGAGGCAGATAGCCAAGATGAGCCCACGCACAGCTCAGTCAGGTCTCTACAGAGCTGAGGAGGTTGTGAGAGGGCCCTAGGTTCATCCATTCCCCTTCCTGCCTCCTTAATCCATACTGCATCTGCTCAGTTACTTCCACCTCCAAGCATAGGACCCTTGTGTCCTGCAACATGGCTCCAGACCCTTGCACTAGCCTGAGCTCCCCCAGATGTCCCCCTGTGTCCAGACAGGCCCTCTGGGCCCCTCACCATGTGTGCACGCTCTGGGCATGTCCATCCACTCCAGCCACACGTATGTGAAATGCTGGCAAACACCCCACCATGAATCTGAGGCTTCTCCTGCCCTTTCCCGCACACTTGCTCAGGTACGGTCCCCCAGTCCGTGTTCTCCCCCTCCACATGTGCCCCCATAGCTATGGGTTCCTCTGCCCCGTTCCTCGATGTGGGGCGTCTGGGATATTCCTTCCACCCACACACCCCTCGCCATTCCCGAGAGGCTCTAAGTGTTGCCCAGCAGCCAGAGAGCCCCAAACACCTGCCTGCACCCCGCAAGGTGCTCTGCCTGCACCCACACACCTTCCAGACTTCAACACATGCCTTAGGTTTGCAAACACCTGCTGCCCTGCCCCACCATGCTCTCCATGTACCACACCCACTGCCCCACTGTTATGAATGGATGATGTGGGTTTAAATAAGTCCCTGCCTTTTGCCCAGGCCTCTGGCAGTAGGCAGTAACTTTATTGACGTGGCCAGCACCTCAAGACCCGCTCTCGTTCGCAGATTCTTTAATAATGGCTGATTCAGTCTATTATAGAATGAATTATTTATTTAACAGACACAAAACTAACAGACATGAGACTTAAAACAGACTACTACTACACAGGAATAAGGACAAAAAGAGGACAACTAGTATTACACACGCGGGGTTAAAGGTACCTATTAATTTTACAGCTAGTGAAAAAATAATGCAACTTAGGATCCAATGTTTCTTACCATCCAATTCCTAATGGACCACGCATCGAAATCCTTTCCCCCAGTTCCCAGGAAAGTAAACGCGGAACCTGCGTCCAGACGCCAGGGAGAAGTCTTGCACACTTTCAGCACGTGTGTGTAGAAGGCTTCTGCCTCTCATAATCTGTAGTACTTTTATAGTATAAAACAGGCCTTTTGGTCAGCTATGTTTTTTCTCTTTTCCCACATCTGTTAAGCTGGCAGATGCCAGGAGATGGTGCCAGGAGATGATACCCGCTGGGCCTTGCCCGCCTGGGTTCTCTCTCCTATCTGCACCGGCCCCCCATGGTGGAGAGAGGGGTGATATGCCCTGCCACACGCACACATGCTCTCCAAATCACAGAACCACTGAGACTGGAAAAGACGTCTGAGATTATTGAGTCCAACCTGTGACTGATCACTGTCATGTCAACTAGACAAGAGCACTGAGTGCCACATCCAGTCTTTCCTTAAACACCTCCAGAGAAGGCGCCACACAGACCCATCACCCCAGACTCTGAGCTGCTGCACGGTTTCCCCACCACGTGCACACGCTCCAGCCCCGTGTACACCTGCAGTTCATGTCCCAGGTGCGGTGCAGGTGTGCAGTGCATGTCCCAGGAACTGTACACAGGTGAGGTGCTCCCTCACATGTGGGCACACATCTGACCCTCATGCCTGCCCACAGCTTGGTGGTGACAGCGATGGACCGAGGAACACCACCGCTCATGGGCTCGGCCACGCTGACTGTGGTGGTGATGGACATCAATGACAACAGCCCTACCATCCCGGTCCCCTGGGAGATCCGTGTCCCCGAGAGTGAGTGCTGTAGCACTGAGGGCCGGAACTGGGGTACAGTGGGCACCGTGGGGTGGGGAGGAGCCCACAGGGAGGCCAGGCCAGTCCCTGTGAGGGGCTGGGTCACACTGGCCTGCTGAAGCTCCCCGAGCTCTCCAGCATGACCCCTGTGCTTCTGCTGTGTCCTGAGGGAGCAACCTGAATTGCCAACCCAGCCCCGGCTCCTGCCCCGCATCCAGGGTTCTAGCTGCAGACACCTGCCCTGCCTGCTCACAGTCCTCAGCCAGTGTGCCCTGTGCCCGTGCAAACCTCCACCTGCCCTGCCAAGCCCCCAAGACCTTCCTCTTCCCCCCCGGCATCTCCTTCTCCCATGCCATCTTCCCCTCTTCCCGCTGCTCGGGCTCTGGACTGAACTGGTTTCCCACCAGCTGAGGTATGCTGGGCAGGGATAGGTCTGCTCACTCTCAGCTCTGCTCCCCACAGACACGCTGCTGGGCACCCAGATAGCCCAGCTGACTGGGAATGATGTGGACTCGGGCCCTGCGCTCTCCTACACGCTGCTGCTGGAGGGGGACGCGACAGACACCTTTGGGGTGCTGCGCTACGGTGGCCGTGTTGCCCTGACGGGGCCGCTGGACCACGAACAGCGCAGCCGCTACACCCTCACCCTGCGCGCCTCTGACACACGCCATGAGACTGAGGCCAACCTCACCGTCCTAGTGGAGGATGTGAATGACAATGTGCCCACCTTCACCCAGGTTTTCTATCAGGTACGTGCACCAGGTGTGCCAGGCAGCACAGGGGCCATCCCACACAAGCCCTCTGCAGCTCCTGCCTGGCTCTCCTGCCCTTCCAAAGCACAGAGGATGGGTCTGACCCCCTTCTGGTCCTGCTTTCTGACCCACATCTACATCCTGACGTCCTTCATGCTGTCACTGTGGCATAGAAGGAGTTGAAACCAGGCAGGTGACCCTGGGACCAGCCCCTGCAAGGGGCACAGCTGGATGCAGAGCGTCCAGCTGAAATGGATGAGCACAGTGGGGAGGCCAGTGGGGGTGGGAAATGGGCCACAGCCCAGACAAATGTTTGTGGCGAGACCTGGGCAGGTCCCTGTTGAAGGCTGGCTTGGACAGTGTGTTCTGCAGCTCTGGAGCTCAGGCAAGGGGCTGGGGAGCCCCAGGAACGCTTGAAGGGTCTGGGAGCACAGACCCCTTGCCTGTGGTTTCCCTGGCTAGTGAGAGGCTGGACGACCTTGGCTATGGCTGTCTGGCCAGCTCCAGACCCCCATCCCAGTCCTGCTGGGGTCTCTGGGCAGGGGGGAACCAGGTGCTGACTGGGGTTTCCTTCTCTTCCAGGTGCTGCTGCCAGAGCACACACCTGCTGGCAGTGTCGTCCTCACTGTGAGTGCAACCGACCCCGACTCGGGGAGCAATGGGGACATCACCTTCCACCTGGCTGTGCCCAGCCCTGATGTTGCCATCGACCCCAGCAATGGTGCGTGGGCTTGGTGCTCTGTGGGCCTCTCTCATGGGTCAATCTAAGGGTGCCTGTGGAGGGGAGCGCCCCTCACCAGGTCGCTTTCTGGTGTAGCTGGTGAGGCAGACACAGCAGGGTGACCATCGAATGCCCCTCCAGCTGATACCCTTCCCGGCTCCCACTAGTTCCCATGCTGACCCCGGCTTTGTGCTCCACAGGGACCCTCTTCACCACGCGGCAGGTGGAGTTCAATGCCAGCCAGCCCATCCTGGACCTGGTGGTGGAGGCCCGCGACCACGGCTCTCCCAGCCTCTCATCCTGGGCCACAGTGCAACTCCAGATTCTGGATATTAATGACCACAGCCCCCGCTTCCAGGAGACGTGCTACAACGCCAGTGTTCCCGAGGACCTGCGCCCAGGCACCACTGTGCTAACGCTGGAGGCGGGTGACACCGACCTCTCCCGGGAGAACGCCGGCTTTGACTACACCATCGTCAGTGGGAATGGCGGCAACGCCTTCCAGGTGGAGAGCCGGGTGGCCTGGGCCGGGGGACAGCTCCGCACGCAGGGAGCCCTGGTGCTTGTGGAGTCCCTGGACTTTGAGTCCATCCCAGTGTACAACTTGACTGTGGCAGCCTCAGACCGGGGCCTGCCGCAGCGCAGTGCCACCGTGCCTGTGCTCATCACTGTGCAGGACGTCAATGACAACCCGCCCGTGTTCACCCGGGCCGAGTACCGTGCCGCGGTGAGCGAGGCTGCACCGCCTGGCACCGAGCTGCTGCGCGTGGCAGCCCACGATGCCGACTCAGGGCCACGTGGCCGCGTTCACTACACCATCAGCTCGGGTGACCAGCACGGGCTGTTCCAGCTGCACGAGAGCACAGGGGCCCTGAGCCTGGCGCGGCCGCTGGATCGGGAGGCCCAGGCGCTGCACACACTGGTGGTGCGGGCCACGGACACGCCAGGTGGGCACTTTGCGCTGGTCCCCGTGGCCATTGAGGTGAAGGACATCAATGACAATAAGCCATACTTCCCAGTGGAGGTGCTGAGCGCCAGCATCCGGGAGAACTTGCCACCTGGCACACTGGTCACCACGCTGCGTGCCGTCGATGCCGACACCGGCACCTTTGGGGAGCTGCGGTACATGGTGCTGGAGCAGGCGGTGGGGGACCCCACCACGGGGGACGGCCGGGACGCCTTTGCTGTCAATGGGACCTCTGGGGAGCTGCGCTCCCGCCTCACCTTTGACTATGAGCGGGCCAAAGCCTTCCAGCTCCTGGTTCGGGCCACCGATGCTGGCAATGCCTCTGCCACTGTGACTGTGCGGGTGCTGGTGACAGGGGAAGACGAGTATGATCCCATCTTCCTGAGCCCTTCCTTCAACTTCGAGGTGCCCGAGGGCGCGCGCAAAGGGCAGAGCATTGGGCGGGTGCTGGCCACGGATGAGGATGAGGGGGCTGACGGTGTTGTGCTGTACACCCTGGCAAAGCCATCACCGTACTTCGCCATCAACCAGACCACGGGCTTCATCTATCTGCGTGTGGACAGCCAGCCCCAAGCCGGGGCTGGGCGCGCCAAGAGGGAGCCACGGGAGATGAGCTTGGAGGTGCAGGCACGCAGCCCCCTGCCTGCTTCCCGTGTGGCCTCTGCGCAGGTCACCATTGACGTCACACACACCTCCTTCGGCCTGGCACCCGACCTCAACCTACTGCTGGTGGCTGTGGCCGCCTCGCTGGGTGTCGTGGTGGTGCTGGCCGCCGTGGCCATCGTGCTGGCTCTGGTGCGCTCCCGACAGCGCCGGGGCCACAAGAAGGCAGAGGGGGAGGGGGCGCTGGCCCGCGCACAGAGTGGGTCCTTGCAGAAGCTGGGCCGTGAGGAGCCAGCACTGCCTGGGGCTGAGCACATCTACCACCAGGCACTGCCAGGGTATGGGACCGAGCCGGCAGGGCCCTACACGCGGGGCGGCTCACTGGACCCCTCGCATTCCAGCGGCCGTGGCTCTGCTGAAGCCGCTGAGGACGACGAGATACGGATGATCAATGAATACCCACGCGTGGCCAGCATCACGGCCTCCATGCAGGAGCACATCGCTGCGCGCGGCCCTGACTCTGGCATCCAGCAGGATGCCGACCAGCTCTCTGACATCTCCTGTGAGCCAGCTGCGCTGGAGAGTGCCCAGTGGTTCAAGAGCAAGAAGGGCTCTGGGCTGCTGCTGCCGGGGCCACCCCTGCAGCTGTACCGTGAGGATGGGGGGGGCAGCGCCTTCCTGGGCGTCCGCTGCGGCCTCAGCGTCTCCTCACAGCCCCAGGACTACGCCTTCCCAGAGGACGGCAAGCCCTCCGTGGAGGGCTCGCTCACCGCCATCGTGGCCAGCGACGAGGAGCTCCGCGGCAGCTACAACTGGGATTACCTGCTGAACTGGTGTCCCCAGTTCCAGCCACTGGCCAGTGTCTTCACGGAGATTGCCCGCCTCAAGGATGAGAGTTCCCTGCGCAAACCCTTCCCAGCCAAGCCCAAAGCAGAGCCCAAGCCCCGCATCGACCCCCCACCCCTCATCACCTCGGTGGCCCATCCAGGTGCCAAGTCTGTGCCCCCCAAGCCACCACCAGGCAGGACCTTCCCGCACCCATCCTCCCTGCGCCGCTCGCCCATCAGCCACGAGGGTTCCATTTCGTCCTCCGCCATGTCGCCCAGCTTCTCCCCATCGCTGTCCCCGCTGGCTGCTCGCTCCCCCGTGGTCTCGCCCTTTGGCATCTCACAGGGGCCATCCACCTCCACCATCAGCGCTGAGCACTCGCTGGAGCCCCCTGAGGAGGCCGAGCTCAGGATTTAGAGCTGGGCCCCTGGACTCCTCTGCCCCAGCCCACAGCCATGGCGCCGGAGCGGGACCCAGCCCAGGGCTGCTAAAATGGGTGCTCATCCCGCTCCCAGCGCTGTGCCAGGCCTGGGCCCCCAGGGACTGCGGGTGTCCTTGGGGGCTGTGGCCCCTGTCCCTCTCCGCAGTCTGGCAGACCCTGTGCTGGCTGGTGCCCTATGGACTGCTGACCCCAGTGCTGGCACCCCGGGGTGATGGTCCATGTGCTGCTTGCGGTGGCTCGGATTGGCGCTGGGCAGGATGGTGCTTCACGGTACTTGGTGCTCCGGGAGTGGCTGGGAGCTGAGGGGTGCTGGGCCAGGGACTGCAGGCCCAGACCCTGCCCTATCCAGCTCTGGGGGCCATGTGGCAGCCCGGGTGCAGGAGGACCCTGAGCCTTCCCTAGGGACCGTAGGAGCTCCCAGCACAGGGGGACGATGCCCCAAGGTTGAGGGTGATGTCCCAGGGCAGGGCGCAATGTCCAGGGCACAGATGCTGCCTGCGGGGATGAACCTGCCCCCTGACAGGGAGGGGACGCTCACCGGGCTGGCTGCAGCAGAAGGCAGCAATGCCCGCATCTCGCTGCCTGTCTGTGGCTGGGCAGGGACAGGAGAGCCTTTGAGGTCTCTATAGGTCTTTCACTACCCACTGCTGCAGGTGACACTTCCAGGGAATCTCCTGCCCAGGGCTTCGGGATGGTTCCTGTGGTCCTGGGAGGGAGGCGCATGCCATGCTCAGCATGGGAGCCCTGTTCCTGGGACCAGATACCTCTCTGGGCAGGGGTCCCAGGCAGGGGCAGTGCCCAGGCACGGGCAGCACAGTGGGGCTGGCAGAGCTGTGTGAGAGCTGACAGGGACAGCCCAGCCTCAGGAGCAGTGGTGATGGCTGCTGTGACCCGCACGTGCCTCAGGCCCAGCAGGCAGCCGGCAGCTGCAGGGGCACAGCTGGGAGAGGGTACCCCAGCATGTTCTCTTACAGCCACAGTGGGGACATCGGGCATCTGGCCTTCCCTGGGGCCCTGTCACATGACTGCTCCCCAGGACCGTCTGGGCCACCTCCAGAACATGGTCAAGGTGCCAGAACCCCCTGCGGCTGGCCCCAGCCCCCTGTGCATGATGCATGTTGTGAGCCTGGACAGAGCCCCTGCAGTGGGGCCGGTGCCCATCTCCTCCCAGCACTGCGCACAGCCAGCCACACAGGCAGCGTCACACCACGCTTAGCCCCCACCGGAGCTCTTCCCGAGCCCACGGCTGCTCACAGGGAGCAGCCCTGCATCGTGGGCCCTGGGAATGTGGCCCTGGGTTCTGCCACTGTAGCCCTGGTGCTCCTGGAGGCTGTGATCCCCACAGGGCCACGAGTGCAGAGCGAGGGCTGGAACAGCATGGGGTGCCCCACAGCAGCCCTGAATGCCCAGTCTGGTCATGAGTGTGTTTGGGGGTCAGGGAGGACACCCCATGCCTGAGCAGGGCCGGGGGGAAGCTCCTTCCCATCACACTTTCCCCAGACCCAGCACGTCTGCAGTGTGGCCACAGCCCCAGCCCCAAAGGTGTTGTCACAGCAGACAAATGCATCACTTCTGCCCATCCCCCCCATTTCCCATGAAGAACCATCTGTGGCTGCAGCTCCATGTCACAGTCAGCCCCTCATCCCCCTTGTGCTGTGGGGTCCTGGCACATGCCAGTGGGTCCCAGGTGCTGTCCTGGGCACAGGGCAGTGACAGGGGACAGGGATCTGCAACAGTGACGGGGGCACCAAGGGAGCAAGGGGCCATGTCCACTCTGCCAGGGACCCACAGGGACCTGAGGTGCCCTGGGAGGGGGAGACAGGTCTGCCTTGACACAGGGACAGCCCACAGAGGCTCCTGCGGTGGGCACCCCCATCCCCTCTCTGTCCTGCTCACGAGCACTGTGGGACCACATTGTGCTCCCCAGGCCCCGTGGGGGCACTCTGGGGGTGCCCTGTGTCCCCCAGCCCTGTGGGGCCACTCTAGGGCTACCCAGTGCCCCCGAGTCCCATGTGGGGGTGGCCCATGCCCCCTGGCCCTGTGCTGCCCAGGCTGCCCACACAGCTCAGCTCCACTGCACATCTGGGATGGGGACACAGATGGGTCACCCTGCACGCCACAGGAAGGGTCAGACACATGCACCCTGCTTTGGGCTGGGGTCACTGAGCTCCCAGTTATTTATTTTTACACATTGTACTACAAGTCCTGTTTTTACTCGTTTGTACCTTTTGTATTGTGTCTCGTGGAGCTGCATGTACCAGCGCTGCCCACGGCCGCACAGGGGCCACCCGGTGCAGCCTGAACCCAAGTGCCAACGTCTCAAAAAATGCCTTAATAAACCACACGTTTGTACAGACACAGCCCCATCCCTGCTGCCGCGGGCTCATGCCAGGCTGGCACCGTGTTCCCATGGGACTGACAGGGAGGAGACCGGACCTGCACCACGGAGGGCTCACATGGGGCCTGGCCCAGCTCTGGCACACACATCCATGGCTGCATCCTGCCAAGTCCTTTCTCTGAGAGGCCAGTGAAGCTGCAGCAGGACCATGGCCCTGGGCTGTCCAGCAGTGAGGCTGAGCATGTTTCCATGCAGGCATACATGCAAGCACAGCTGTGGAAGACGTCTCCACATGTGCACACAGCTGGTCCCATGTGTCACAGGCAACCCCATCCCATCTCACTACCGTCGCTCTGGTGAGGGCTGTGGGCAGGGCTGTGCAGGGACCCAGAGCTGGAGCAGCCACACTTGACACGCCGTCTGCCCAGCAGGTACCTCACATTCCCACGATCCCCACTGAGGACACCTGGACATTCAAGTTCCCCAAGCCATGGCCTCAGCACAGCCCCCAACACACACAGACACACACTGGGGATCCCAGTGCTCCCACCAGTCTGCCCAGTAGCTTTGGCTCTGCTTATCTACGTTGGGTGACACAGACATACACACAGGGTCCTTCGCTGATCTCCAGACGCTGTGACCTGACGCCACACATCCTCCCCTCACCAAACAGTGCCCCCCCAACCCTGGGAAGCAGGTATGGAGTTTGAGAACCAGGGGCAGCTGCGCAGCTGGCAGGTATTGGATGTGGCGAAACTCACGCAGTGACCATCAACCGCCTGTGTGTGATCAGCCACTTCAATCCTGCCTTCCCTGCTGTCCTGTTTTTTGTTGCTCCCCAAACCACCCTGTTTCCTCTCTGTCTTCAGCTCTCATTTTCGACAGCGAGACCTGCACAGCCCCAACCTGTTCTGCACAGCCCCCCAAAGCATGCCCAGCCCTGCTGCCAGTGCTCTGGGACTAGGGGAGCAGCTCCTGTCCCCCCCTCAGACAGGGCTCCTCGCTCTGCAGGGGTAAGCATAAGCCAGCACAGCTGGGGCAGAGAGGGGGAAAGGACCACCCCCCTTCCTGATGGTGTTCCTGGGGTCCCCTCTGCCCCTTCATCCCCCAGCCTGACCCCTTCCAGCTCCCTGCTGGGGCACATTGGGCATGCTGGGACCAGCAGGCTGCCCTCAGCGCCGCTGTCCTCTGGTGTTCCTGGTCTCGGTTAAATCCAACTGCCCACAGCAGGGACTCGCGTCACCCCGTCTGCAGGGACGGCACACGAGCGTGCCCGGGCGAGCGGGGCTCCAGCCAGGGCACCGCAGCCGCTCCAGGAGACATCGGGGCTCCCTGACCTCCCAGGCACCAGACCAGCAGCAGATGCTCATTAACGTGATTAGCTCTGTCCAGCCACCTTAGTCCTGGCTGTCCAGACAGATCCAGGACATCATCCCGTGCAAATTCCATCCCACATAAAGAGTCCATCCCCAAACTGGACATGGGGCATGCAGCCCTGACAGCCCCCCAGCCCCTGGCTAGGGCCGGGATGGCTGGTTCCTCCCTCTGTCTGTGGCTGGGAGGAGGCCAGGGCTGCCAGGGCAGGGCAACTGGTGGGGCTGGGGCAGGGGGAGCAGGAACACAGACACCTCTGGCACGGCTCCAGTGCGGGGGATGCAGCAGCCAGGGCCAGGCAGGTGGTTTTCCTATTACCTGTCTCTTCCTGGCCTGGACTCCACTCTGCAGAAGCAAGAAAACAGCTGGGAACTGCTGGAGCCGTGGAATGTGCCATGTGACTGGGCTTGTCCCCGAAACTGCAGGAAAAACAAAAAAACTCTCCAACAACATTTTTAGTGTTAGAGAATCAAGGCATTACTTTTTTCTGGCCAGGATGTCGCTCTGGCCAGGATATGCAACAGAAATCATTTCATCCACACATGGCCCGGGTTGTGCAGAGAAAATCATTCCATGACACATGAATTTGACTCGATTTTTCACATATTTTATACAGTCAAAATACACAGAAATTCATTGGTTCAATGCTCGTTGGTCCCAAGTTGTGCAGTTCTTAGTATTTGGTTTCCTATTGGATACGGATTTCTTTGCCTCTGATGCCAATTAGGTTCTCATTCTTACCTCTTTTCCCAGACCAGGTGTCTCTGACCATGAGAGGGATGTCCAGAATTGATGGTCGTTAATGGTTCTTATCTTTTGTGTAGCTTCTGTGCTACTCCCAGTCTGTTGGGATGTTAAACTCATCAGACCTCACCGATGAAACAGTCCGCTGAAAGGAAACTTTCATTCCCTTTCCCCGGGGCAAAGGCGAACAAAACCCACTAAAGTTACATTAAAAAAAAATTAAACTTTGTATCATTTTAACAGGCTGGGCCAGAGATGGGGCCAGTGCCAGCTAGCCTCACTGCATAGCTCCGATCCCCACGAGCTGAGATCTGGCGTGGGGTGGGGCTCCGTGGGGACCTGCCGAGGAGCGGAGAGCAGCAGGAGCCGAGGGGCTGCAGGGCCGGTGCCAGCTGCCCGTGGGCTGCTCCAGTGGCCTGGTGGGGCGAACAGAGCTCACATCACATGTGCCGTGGCCCTTCCAACCCACGACCGAGCGAGAACACGTGCCTGTGCTCCTCCTAGCCCTCTGCAGCCCCGTCCCCCCGACTGACCGAGATCTCCGTGCCCCAGCCCGGCCCCCCCCGCGGTGTGCAGGGCAGCAGGGCCAGGTCACGGCGCTCCGGACACGCGGGACGGGGCCGTGCTGACACGGCTCCCGCAATCTCCATGGCCCGTGCCCAGCCTCTGCTCCATCCAGCCTGGGCCCCTCCTGCATGGGACCCCGAACCCCCCCTCGCTGATCTCCAGNCGGCGCCCCCACCCCCCCCCCCCCGCCCGGCCCAGGATCCGACTAGGACCCCCAGCCTTACAAGGACCTTTGCCTCCCGCCCCCAGCAGTTCGGGACCATCAGCCCTATACGGACTCCTGTCCTGCCTTCAGCCCAGGACCCCAGCCCTACACGGACCGCTGGCCCCCTCGCAGCTCGGGAGCCCGACACGGACCCTCGGATGAATCCCCGGCCGAGCCATCCCGCCGCGGGAACAGTGTCCGCATGCCGCCGGGAGACGCCCGGGAC
>VXAZ01000815.1:88124-104475 GCA_013399875.1 Gymnorhina tibicen
CACCCCAGGAGGGTGATGGAGCCGGGCCGGGATCCCCGAGTCCCGCCCCGTGCCCGCGGGGCCGGGCGAGCGCAGCCGCCCCCGGTGCTGCCGTCCCTTGCTGCCGGGTCCAGGCAGCGCCCCGGGCCGGAGCGGGGAACCGGGGGAACGCAGGTTCCGGCGGGGCGGGACGGGCACCGCGCCCCGACCACCTCCGAGCGCCGTCACCGGCAATGATGGGGCGGAAAGTGCTTGCCGGGAGATCCTGCGGCGACCGGTGACATGGCCGGGAGCAGTGGGAGCGGCACCGCGGGCCCCAGCCCCGGCAGGTATGGGCGGGTCAGCGGCAGCCCTGCCCTGATGCCGCGGGGATGGGCAGCGCCGTGGCCGGACGAGGCAGGGCTGGGAGCGCTTGGCATGTTGTGGGCTGGAAAAGGAGAGGTATAGGGGTGGATGTCCAAATGCTCCGGACACGTATGCTGGGAACACCGGGAGGCGGGAGGGCAGAAATCGGTAACACAAAGGGAGGGTGATCTGGAGCCGGGCCTGTCCCGGGGCAGTGCTGCTATTGCAGCCCTTTGTGGGGAGCAGCAGCAGCGCCGTAGATCGAACCCTGCTGGGTCAGAAGGACCAGTTGGGCCCTTCCTGGGCCCGGGGACTGCGCTGGTTCTTCGCCGGCTCCTGCCCCCGGACAGCCCGGCCCCGCCAGGTTCGTCCCGTGGCAGGCGCTCCGGGAGCCTGTGCAGGGGTGATGGAAGGCACCTGATCCCGGGTCGGGGCTGGGCAGTGCTCGGCCCGAGGTCTCGCGGGACGGTGGGTGCCTCACACGTATGTCTGCACATGTCCAGTTGTTCCTCTGCCCTGGAGCTGCAGCCTCGCTCCCCATCCTGGCACTGCTCTTCTGGGGGGCACAGTGCTCCTACCCCAGCTAGCATTTTTGGGTTGCTGCTCCCCTTTCACAGTGCTGTGACTCTTCCCTGGGGGCTGCTCGGTCAGAGGGTTCTGTGGGAGCAGGAGGTTCTGTTCTGGGCAGGGCTGACTTCCCTCCACACAGGAGCTGAAGGGCTTCACTTGCTTGGATGACCTGCTGCACGTCAAGGGCATTACCACGCGCATCCTGGAGCTCAACAGCCAGCGCATGACGTGCCGGCGGCGCCCGGGCCCCGAGGGGCCCCCACGGGCCAGCCCCACTCCCTTGGGGGACAGTGAGGACCACAGGGCACCTGCAGCACAGGTAGGTGCAGAAGGGTCCCTGCTGCCAGGTGCAGGGATAAGGGAGGAGGTCTTGCTCTGAGGGGACTGAGGGGAACCACACTGGATTCTGGAGGAGCTCGTGCTTGTGTGTCTGGGGGTTCTCCACCCTGCAACCCCCCACAGTGCTGTTGAGTGGGGCCCCTGTGCTCCAGGGCCATGGCTCTCACTGACAGCCATCCAGCAGCACTCCCAGCCCCCTCCCTGCTCCTGGTCTCCAGCAACCCAAGGCTGGTGCAGAGCCAGCCCTGCCCCCTGCCTCTTCCCTGCTCAGGTGGGGGCTGAAGAAGAGGAAGAGGAAGAGGAGGAAGCGCCAGGGCCCTGGGAGCCAGAGCGCACCTGGAAGGGTACCTCCCCGTCCGGAGCAGACCCTGATGGTTCTGGGGGGCGGGGACAACAGGAACCCCCCAGGTCCACCAGGGAGCAGGAGGAGGAGGAGGAGGAAGAGGAGGAGGAGGAGGAGGAGGAGGAGGAAGGGAGCTGCTGCAGCGAGGAGGGGGAAGACAGCAGTAACGTATACCTGTACTACACCCTGGGAGAGCGCTGGATCGACTACCTGCAGCGCACTGGGGATGGGGGGCTGCTGCGGCACCTGCGCCCCAAGGTGACCGGGGGGCCAGGGACTGCTGAGGCACTCGGGGCACCTGCGGGAGGGGGAAGGGGAGGCTGGAGGTTCTGTGATGCCTGGCTGCTGGGGCTGGGGAAAGAGGCACTACCCCAGTTCCCTCTGCAGACCCCTGCCCTGCATGGGGGTCCTTGGTCATAGGGTGGGGGAAGGAGGTGCTGCCCCAGTCCACCCCAGTCCCCAGCCCTGCCTGGCCCTGGTGCAGTCTCCCTGCCCTGCATTGGGGATGCCTTGTTGCCGTATGGACCCTGAAGGGGGAAAGCAGGAGCAGATGGGGGTCTGCCCCATGGCTCTGGGCAGCGGGCCCGCAGGGGTCGTCTCTGGGCAGGTGATATGTGGGGGTCTGGAGGGATCAGCTCTGGTCAGGGAGTGTGCAGGGGTCTGGGTTTGTCCCAGCCACTCCAACCTGCTGTGTCCCACAGATGAAGCGGAAGTCAGAGAACGGGCCAGATGGCCGGGCCTTGTCCCCCGGGAAGAAGCTGTGCAAGGGCTCTGACTATGGCAGGTGAGGGGTGGGGGGGCTCTGACTGCAGCAGGAGAAGGGGGTTCTGTGTGTTGGGGCAACACATACCTCCTCCTGCCCACCCCAGGAGGGTGATGGAGCCACCTGGGTCGAGCAGGGATTGGCCCAGGGGAGATCCAGCCCTGACCAGTTGCCTGTCTCCTGAGCAGGCTGGGCTGGATGTGGGCAAGGGGTCAACAGGGTGGGAGCAAAGAGAAGGGGTCAGTGGGGTGGAGCTCCCACCGGCGGGAACCAGCTCCAAGAGCCTGTGGCACAGCATGGCCTGGAGCAGTGCTGACATATGGCACCTGTGCCATGGCCTCACCTATGCCTGGTCTTTCTCCCAGGACACTGGGTCCCTGCACACCCAGCCCCACCACCACCTTTGGGGACCTGCGTAATGCCAAGGTGGGGCAGGCCCGGCGCCGTCGCATCCCGTCAGTGGCCCCCCCACCTGAGCTGCAGGACTGGCTCCGCACCTTCCAGGTACGGCTCACCTGGTGGCTCCAGGCAGCCTGGGTGTGATGGGAGGGAGCCAAGCCTAAGGGATCCCTGCTATGGGCAGGGGTTGGGCCCACAGTGGATTTTGGGTGGTTTTGCTTGTATGAGGAAACACAGAGGAGGTTTCAGCTCTAGCCAAGGGTGGTGTCACCTGTCACACAGCACCTGTGACCCACTTCCTGTGACGCACCAAGCTCCCACCTGCCTCGGGCTCCTGGCCTGGGGCAAGAGCCCTGGCTGCCAGGGCTGTGGCTGGGCTGGCTGGGGACACAGAGTCAGGGGTCACTGCGGGTCCCCCTGCAGCGCTGGAGTGGCCCTGAGAAGCTGCTGGCCCTGGATGAGCTCATTGACCGCTGCGAGCCAGCGCAGATCAAGTACATGATGCAGGTCATCGAGCCTCAGTTCCAGCGGGACTTCATCTCCCTGCTGCCCAAAGAGGTGAGTGGAGTTGGGGCCTGGCCTGACCTGACTTGACCCCCCGGTAACCCCTCTGTGACCCTTCTCCCCCCTGCAGCTGGCCCTGTACGTCTTGTCTTTCCTGGAGCCACGGGACCTGCTCCGTGCCGCCCAGACTTGCCGCTACTGGAGGGTCCTGGCGGAGGACAATCTGCTTTGGAGGGAGAAGTGCCGTGAGGAAGGTGAGGGCCCTCCCGGGTGGGGGCTGGGGGGCCACCCCAGGCTTGACCCAGGTAAGGCACTGCTGTGTTATCCCCTGCAGGAATCGAGGAGCCCCTACACCTGCGGAAGCGACGCCTGCTTAGCCCTGGATTCATGTACAGCCCCTGGAAATTCGCCTTCCTGCGCCAGCACCGCATCGACATGAACTGGCGTAGTGGGGAGCTGCGGCCCCCCAAGGTAGGTCTGGGTGTCCCAGCAGAGAAGACTCCAGGGAGCTGCAGTCCCCAAGGTGGGCCTGGGAGTGTCCCTGCCAGGGGCGGACCCTGGAGAGCTGAGGGGCTGGCGGGGGTCCCTCTGGTGACAGACCCCAGGTCACTGGTATGGGGAAGCTGGTGCACGATCTGCCCTAGGGAGCAGATCCAGCTTGCTCAGAGCAGTGGGGGCAGCAGAAATGGGATCCCTCGGGCCTGGAGAAGGGGTTCCCTCCCCTTGCCCTTCTCCAAGGCCCCAAGCAGGGCGGCAGCCAGGCCCAGCACCCAGGGTAGGTGCAGCTTTGCAGGGCTCAGCTGTGTTCTGTGCAGGGTCCCAGAACCCTGGTTATCTCTCCCTGGGGGTCCCTCCTGCCCCTGGGCAGAGTCCCCCCCACCCCTTCTCTTGCTCCTGCAGGTCCTGGGTTCCTGAGCCCCCCACTCCCTGTTCCCCAGTAGCTCCCTGCCCCTGGGCAGCAGCTGCCAAACACACCACACACCCCAGCTCTGCTGCCCTGCAGAAGCATCAGGGGGTGCAGGTGATTTGGGGATCCATCTGCCTTTCCTCCCCACAGCTCCTGCTGCCTTCCCACCGCTCATTGTGTTGGGGGGTCCTGCAGGCTGGAGGGGTCCACACTGCTCCCCACACACTCCTGTGCTCCCACAGGTACTGAAGGGCCACGACGACCATGTCATCACCTGCCTGCAGTTCTGTGGGAATCGCATCGTCAGCGGCTCTGATGACAACACGCTCAAAGTGTGGTCAGCTGTCACAGGGGAGGTAAGTGTCCCTGTCACCAGGGAGGTGAGCATGTCACTGGCGCCGCAGGCGTCTGGGGCAGGGACCACCTCCCTGTGCTGGGCACAGGCGAGGCCACACCCTCACTCCTGGGGTCACTTTGGGCCCTTTATGACAAGGACGTAGAGTTGTGCTGCTCCTCTGTGCTGTTTCAGGGGTGGGGAGGTGTGAGAGGCTCACCTCATGTCCCATTCCCCTCAGTGTGTGCAGACGCTGGTGGGCCACACCGGGGGGGTTTGGTCCTCCCAGATGAGGGACAGTGTTGTCATCAGTGGCTCCACTGACCGCACGCTCAAGGTGTGGAACGCTGACAGCGGCGAGTGCGTGCACACGCTGTATGGACACACGTCTACCGTGCGCTGCATGCACCTGCACGGCAACAGGTACAGGGCTGACGGGTGCTGTGTGAGGGGGGATATCCGCAGGGGGTGAGGCTTGTTACCCCCGGGCTGCCCTGGCAGCTGGGCCCCAGGTGTCCCCTCACCTGCAGGGTGGTGAGTGGCTCCCGGGATGCCACGCTGCGGCTCTGGGACATCGAGACGGGGCAGTGCCTGCACGTGCTGATGGGGCACGTGGCAGCCGTACGCTGCGTCCAGTATGACGGCAACAAGGTGGTCAGTGGTGCCTATGACTACACGGTCAAGGTGTGGGACCCCGAGAGTGAGAGCTGCACCCACACGCTGCAGGGGCACACCAACCGTGTCTACTCGCTGCAGGTATGGCCTGCACACGTCCCTGCCTGCTGCCTTGCCCCTCTCCAGCTCCCCTGCCCTCCCTGCTCCCTGCAGCTACAACCCCGCAGGTACAACCTGCCCTCCTGATGCCTTGCCCTCTCACTCCCCTGCCTTCCAGTCGTGGGCCACAAGCTCTGCCAAAGGTCCCACGTGCTGTAGGGACAAATGGGCTACGTCTGTGTCGTGCAGGGCCCTGTGTGCTTTGCAAGGACATGTGGGCCATGTCCGTGCCCTGAGGGGAGGACAGTCTCTGCCCCTCTGACCCAGCTTCCCACACACACACGTGCTGTGGACACAAACACTCCTCCTTGCCCCTTCCCTGGAGCATTTCTACAGCCCAAAAAGCCAAGAGCTGTGTGAGCCCATGGCTTGGCTGCTGAACTGGGGTCTCTGGTGGTGGTACTGGAGCTGGGGCTGCTGCATCCCAAACCAGGGGATGCCAGAGCTGTGGGCCGCATCCCAAACCAGGGGACACTCCTTGATGCTGAGCTGGACCCCTTCTTTCTGGCAGTTTGATGGGACACACATCGTGAGTGGGTCCCTGGACACATCAATCCGCGTGTGGGACGTGGAGAGCGGGAACTGCCTGCACACGCTCATGGGACACCAGTCACTCACCAGCGGGATGGAGCTGCGTGACAACATCCTCGTGTCTGGCAACGCTGACTCCACTGTCAAGATCTGGGACATCAAGACGGGACAGTGCCTGCAGACACTGCAAGGTGAGAAGGGATTCCTTGTCCTTGGGGGGTAGTGGGGAATCCCCTCCATCAGGGGGCTGGGGAGGGGCAGCTCTCCCTTCCTTGGGAGGTGGGAGGGAGCAGGGGGCGCTTCCTGCCCTTGGGGCTGGGGTGGCTCCAAGCTGCCAGATGTGTCTGGACAGAGTGGTGGGTGTCCCTGAGGAGCCTCGGCTGGGTGGCTCTGAGCTGCCGCGTGTGGCAGGACACGGCAGGAGGTGCCCCAGGTGCACCTGGGGCTCACCGGTGCCTCCCCATAGGTCCCAGCAAGCACCAGAGTGCTGTCACCTGCCTGCAGTTCAGCTCCAAGTTCGTGGTGACCAGCTCGGACGATGGGACGGTGAAGTTGTGGGACCTGAAGACAGGGGAGTTTGTGCGAAACCTCGTGGCCCTGGAGAGTGGGGGTTCTGGGGGGGTCGTGTGGCGCATCCGTGCCTCCAACACGAAGCTCGTGTGTGCCGTGGGCAGCCGCAACGGCACTGAGGAGACCAAGCTGCTGGTGCTGGACTTTGATGTGGACCTTAAGTGACCCCGGCCAGCCCGGGGGTCCCGCGGGAGGGGTGGCCCCGGCGCAGGCGCTGGCCCCCGCGGGCAGGACAGAGGGGAGGCCGGGCCGGGCCTTATTTATATGCGCGGGAGTGCCTGGCTGGGCCTGCAGGAGCATGTTTTGTACACGGAATATATCAATTTATTTCTGTACTGGGGCTAGTACTTGCTTGCCCCACGCCCTGAGTGCTGCCCGGGGCCCGCAGCTCATACCCTCTGACCAGGGGCACCAGCAGGGAGAGAAGGGGCCAGGCTCTCCCAGGTGCCACAGGCCACAGGGACCACCTCTCCTTGCACACACATGCCCTTAGCTGGTGGGCACTGGCCTGGCAGCACCTGACACCTACCCCCACCTCCTGCCCCCTCACAGTGCCCCCTCTGAGTGCTTGCTCTGCTCCGGCCAGTTGTAGCGAGAATGTTCAGGGCCCCACAGTATCCCGGTGATCACGGGGGTCCTGCAGGGAGACGTTTGTCTCACATTTGGGGGAATTGCCTGGATTCCCAGTTGTGCCATGGGCTCCCTCCAACACACCCTCACCTCAACAGGGAACAGGGGCCAGGGCTCTGGTGCCCTCCCCACGTGTCCCACTAAGCCATTACTGTAAAGATGTTTTATTGGCACTAACAATCCACTGCCCAGAAATCCACAACCACGAGGGCTAGGGGGCCTTTCCCCCCATTTCTGTGCCTCCCCTCCCCTGTGCCCTGCATAGCCCAGCTGCTGCTGGGGGCTCCCGAGGCCAAGGGCTGGGGTGGTGCCAGTTGCGTCCGGCCGCCGTGGGAAGCTGCGGCCGGGTGGTGCTATGTGCTGGCAGCGGGAGCATCGGGCGAGGACTCCACGGGGCCCGGGGCCGGGGCCGAGTCAGGGGAGGCCGGGAGGCCGGACGGCCCCGCTGGTGTCCCGTGCTCAGCTGCACGGCGCTGCAGCAGTGCCGGCACCAGTCCCACGTAGGCGCCCATCAGGCGGTGGTTGGCGCGGACCAGCCTCGCGGCACAGCTGTCCAGACACGACTCCTGCGGGAGGGATGGGATGGGGTCAGGGGGCGCGGGGACACCCGACCCCCGGCTCCCCGTGCCCCGCTCACCTCGCGGCCCGTGAGCAGCCGGTAGTTGAGGTTGCAGACACAGTGGCGGAAGCAGAGCTCGGTCATGCGGTTGTAGACGAGCAGGAAGTCCCGCAGCTGGGGGGCAGGCGGGGGTCACACCGGGCGGAGCCGGTCCGGGACCCCCGAAACCCACCGGGACCCCTGGCGTGCCCGCCCCGGCCAGCCCGAGGCGTCCAGGTCCCTTCCAGGACCCACCGGTTCTCCTGCGAACCCGGGACCTCGAGATCCCACACCCGCAGCACTTGAGACACACCGGGACCGCCCCCAACCCGACAGCCCCGGGACCACTCATCAAGGCCTCGCGGGACACCCCGCTCCCCACCCACGGCCCAACCGCTCACGCTGCGGAGCTGCTGCCGGTGCTCGGCCGCCGGGTCCATCCCGGGCCCGGGCCGGGGCCCGGTCCCTCCGCGCTCGGCGGGACCACCCGCCGGGCTCCAGCGACGTCACTTCCGTCCGGCTCAGCGATGACACCACTTCCGGGCCACGACGCCACTTCCGGCGCGTCCAGGCCGAGGCGGAGCGGGAGCGGCGCGGGGGGGCCCGGCGGGGCCGGGGCGCAGGTGGGGCCGGGGGTGGACCGGGGAGGCTGGACAGGGTGAGCGGCCGCGGGGCCGGTGGAGTCTGGCTGGGAGGGCCCTGGGAGCGAGGTTGGGGCTGCCGCCGCCCGCTCGGGCCGGTTCCTCCAGGAGCAGTCACCGGGGTTCTCTCGGAGATCGGTCCCTCCTCGGGGCCCTGCCGTGCGTGGCTGCGGAGGGGTCCGTTCCGACGCTGCCCCCGCCCCGCCCCACCCCGGAGGCTGTGGGGGCTGCGGAGCCGTTCTCCGGCGGGGATGGCGCTGGGCGGTGACGGCCTCTGCCCGCAGGGTTCGACCCCAGCGCTGGGCTGGGCCGTGTCCCCGCCGGCGAGGGGACAGGTCACAGGTAACGGGTTCTCAGGAGCCCGCCCCAGGCCCCGCCTGCCCTGGAATGTGCCCGGACCGGTCCGGGCGCAGCGCGGCCCCCCCGCTCCCCTGCGGCTGCGGACGTGGCTCCCGGCGCCCTCCTGCCGGGGCCGGGCTGGGCGCTGCTGGCGCCGGTGTTCCAGGGCAGCGTCTGGACGCGGGGATCTCCGGCGGGGTTTGTGAGAGGGGCACGGAGTGCGGCCCAAAGGACGGGGGAAACCGGGAGCCCTGGGCACGATGGGGTGGGCGCCACAGTGGGGTCGGGGCTGGGGCTGGGGTTGGGGTCGGCGCCTCTGGGATGTGCCACCCTGCGGGTCCGTTTGGGAGCCAGGGGTGTCCCGGGAGACGGCCGAGCCGGGCTGGGCAGTGGCTGCAGGAGGCCCTGGGCAGGGGGCAGAGTCTGCTCAGTGCCGGCAGGTGCCGATGTGGGCCCCTCCCCCCGCGCTGTAACCCTCCTGCTGTCCCCTTCCACCAGGGCCCTGCAGGTACTGGCTGGTGCCCCCGGCCTGGGGGTGGTCCTGGCCCCAGCACCACATCTGTGTCCCTGCAGGCCCTGAGGATGTCGGACGGGATCCTGAGCAAGGCAGCCACCATGGAGATCCCCATCAGCAGCAACGGGGACACCAGCAGCCTGCCCGAGGACGATGGCCTGGAGCAGGTCCGTGGGGCCAGGGACCCCAGGGGGGTGTTTGGGGCTGTACCAGGGCCGTGCTGTCTCTGCATCTCAGCCCCCTGTGCTCCTCTGCCCCCAAGGACCTGCAGCAGGTGATGGTGTCAGGGCCCAACCTGAACGAGACCAGCATCGTGTCAGGCGGCTATGGGGGCACAGCCGAGGGCATCATCCCCACCGGCACCATCAAAGGTAGTGGGGCTGGGCTGGGAGGGAATGGGGCTCATCATAGGAGGAAGGGGCTCAGCTCCCTTCATTGCCCCCCACTTGCAACACAAGGCTCTGCCATGGTCCAGCCAAGGTGTCTCCTGGGGGGGCTCTGTTCCCGCTGGGCTCGGGTCCTGTGCAGGGGCAACACCTGGGGGTGTGTGCTGATGGCAGAGCAGGGGCTGCTGCCCCCAGCCCCGCTCTCCCTGGGCTGGGTTGCTCCCCTATAACAGGGTGGGGTTTCTGCTGGAGGATCTCCATCCCTTTGGTCAGGACATGCCAGTGGGATTCTGAGTCCCTGCTCTGGTGGAGGTTCCCAGCTCTGTCCTGGTCCATACGCAGCGGGAGCTCTGGAGTGTGCTGGGGATGGGGGGGCAGGCAGGGGGCCCCAAGCCCACTCCCTACTCACCTCTTCTTGCTGTCCTAGTCAGACCAGGCCACAGTAGGGCTAGCTGGGCTCTGCACCCTGGGAGACCTGGCACGGCTGTCCTTGTTCATGCAGATCTGTCCCTGAGGGTCCCCCCGGGGTAGTCCCTGTGCCCACGGGGCTTGAGGAGGGTCCATGGGGCAGATGGGGCGAGCACGTGCGTGCACGCTTCCCTGGAGCACTGCCGCTGCTGGCCCTGCGTCCCCACATCCCTGTGACCCCAGGCCTACCCAGCTCTTGGGGTGCAGGGATTCCTGCATAGGGGCCAGAGGTGGGGGGCTTCCCTGGGGTGGGGGGTCCGTCTGTGTGGCTCTAGCCATGTCTTTGGGTTCCAACGCTCACCTGCTGCCGTCGCTCTCCCGCTGCCGCCCGCCCGCGCACTCGTCCCTGTCCCCTGCCCCCCGTCCCCTCTGCCCTGGCCGCCCCACCGTCCCATGCCCTGTGCCCCCTATCCTGTCCTGCCCCACCCTGCTCGGCCCCCGCCGCCCCCCCGTTTCCACGCTCTCTTGTCCCCCCTCACCCCCCCCGAGGACCGTCGGTGCCCCCCAGCGCGCCTGCTGCCCGTAGGATGGCCCGCCCGGCCGCTGCTCCCGCAGGTACTGCGCCCCTCACTCCACCGCAGGGCGTCCCTTGGGTCTGGGGGCCCCGGGCCTCCCTAGGGACATTGGTAAGAGCCCCCATGGCAGCTGTGTCATGGCCAGAGCCCAGTCCTGGTGCTGATTCTTGTGCTGGTACACAGGAGAGCACTGATGGGCCCAGGGGGCTCGGAGGTGGGTCCTGGCCAGGGGGGCCCACCCTGCCCCTGGAGCCCACCTGAGGGTCCCCCAGTGCTGCTGGGTGCTGTTCCCCCTGTATCTGGCCTGGTGAGGGTGGTCAGCAGGATGGGGCAGGGCCTGGGCCCTGCTGTGCAAGCAGACATGGCTGGGCTGGGGTCTGCGTCCCTGTGTGAGACCCTCAGAGGGGCTGGCAGGAGCAGGGTCCCTACCATGATGCCTGTGAGCCAGTGCTGGGTGTGTGCCCAGAGCTGGGGATGCTGCTGTGGAAACAACGGCTCCATGGCAGGGGCTCTGGAGGCTGGGGCTGCCCAGTCCCCCGTGGCTGCTGTCCTCCTGGAGCTGGTGCCAGGTCCTGTCCCCATCCCTGTCCCTGTGCCAGGCCCTGGGCTGCACCCACCACCCCCTGGACCCCCCTCTGGCGGAGAGGAGGTTGTGCGTGGCATTGCCGTCGAGAAGTTTGATATCGTCAAGAAGTGGGGGATCAACACCTACAAGGTGAGGGGTGAGAGGACCCCAGGGTGTGGGGACACCAGCTGGCCTTCCTGACCACCCTCCTACAAGCAGCTGCTCTCGGAGCAGTTTGGGGGCTCACACATGCCTTGGGGGCCCCCCATTTCCCTGCCTGCAGTGCACCAAGCAGCTGCTCTCGGAGCGGTTCGGACGGGGGTCCCGCACGGTGGACCTGGAGCTGGAGACTCAGATTGAGCTGCTGCGTGAGACCAAGCGCAAGTACGAGAGCGTCCTGCATCTGGCACGGGCACTCACGGCCCACCTCTACAGCCTCGTGCAGACCCAGCACGCCCTGGGTGATGCCTTTGCCGACCTCAGCCAGAAATCCCCCGAGCTCCAGGTGTGCCAGGGCTAGGGGGACACCGAAGTGAGGGCAGGGACACCTGGGCACTACAGCTGGGGGGGATGGGGAGTGCCAGGACTTGGAGGGGACATCTGGACACTAGGGCTGGGGCAGGACAGGGGCAGCTGGGGCTTGACACAAGGGCTTGTGGGGGTTCAGGACTTGGGAAGTCACACTTGGACACCAGGGCAGGAACAGGATCTGCACAGGAGTGGATGTGCATGCTGGTGCTGGGCTTGGCGGTGCTGGGTCATGGTTGGGTCTCAGGGGGCTTTTCCCGCAGCACTCTTGGTGGAGGGGAGTGGGGCTGTGATCCATGCCCCTCACCTGTGCCCCCATCCCTCTGTCCGCAGGAGGAGTTCGGGTACAACGCGGAGACGCAGAAGCTGCTGTGCAAGAACGGGGAGACGCTGCTGGGTGCCGTCAACTTCTTTGTGTCCAGCATCAACACGCTGGTCAACAAGACCATGGAGGACACGCTTATGACAGTCAAGCAGTATGAGACAGCAAGGTGGGACAGGGAGCTCAGCGGGGCTCAGGGGTGCTGGGGAGACCTGGAGGCAGGTCCCTGACGCCGGGGATCCTTTGCAGGTTGGAGTATGACGCGTACCGCACGGACCTGGAGGAGCTGAGCATGGGCCCACGCGATGCCGGCGCTGTGAGCCGCCTGGACGCAGCCCAGAGCCAGTTCCAGAGCCACAAGGACAAGTACGAGAAGCTGCGGGCAGACGTGGCCATCAAGCTCAAATTCTTGGAGGAGAACAAGGTGGGGGCAAGGGTGGGAGGTGTGGAGATCGGAGGTGTGGGGTGGGGATGGGGGGCGCAGGAAAGGGGGATGTACGACAGGGACAGAGGTGGGGGGTGCAGAGATGGGGTACCTGAGGAGGGGGGATTCGGGACAGGGATGGGAGGCGTGGAATGGGAGTGGGAGGTGCAGGGATGGGAGGCACAGGGATGGGGTCCCTGAAGGGATTTGACAGCCATGTTGGATTTGTCACTCAAGGACATGAATCGGGTGGAATGGGCAGTGCGGGGGGGAGCGGTGGCACTCAGGGGGTCTCAGAGGGCTTTCCAACCCCTTTTCTGTGCTGCTGGGGTGGGGTCAGGCCCCCCCCAATCGTGATCCCCTTTCCCCCCAGATCAAGGTGATGCACAAGCAACTGCTGCTGTTCCACAACGCCATCTCTGCGTACTTCGCTGGGAACCAGCAGCAGCTTGAGCAGACCCTCAAGCAGTTCAACATCAAGCTCAAGACCCCTGGCGCCGAGAAGCCCTCCTGGCTGGAGGAGCAGTGAGCCCCCCATGCCCCCCCGGATGGAGGAGCCCCACCATGGGGCACACATGGACCTCAGTTGTGGCCGGGGGCTTGTGGGGGCCACAGCCCGGGCCCGGTCTTGGATGGGGAGGCCACCAGGTGTGGGGAGCTGCCACTGGGCTGGGGCCCCCCCATCCCACAGCCCCTCCTCAGGGCAGGGCGCAGCAGCTCCTCAGCACAGACCCCACACAGCAGACAGCTGGAGCCCCCCCTGCCCCTGGCACTCCTAAGGGGCTGGGGACACCCCCCTCGCTGGGCTGCTCCCCCGTGACACCCCACTCACCTTGGGGTGAGCCAGGACCCTCCACTGTCCCCCCTCTGCCTCCCCAGGGCAGGATGAGGGTGCACCCCTCCCAGGCCCCCTGCCTGCTTCCCCCCAGGGAGACCCCTGCCCTGTGGCACTGTGGAGCTGGGTGGGGGTAGCACCGGAACAGCCAGGTCCCCCCTATGTTGGAGGGGCTGTGGGGCTTCCCCGCTGCACCTGGCACCCAGTGGGGCTCCCGCTCTGCCCTCCAGTGCCAGGGACACCCCGGCTCCCTCCAGGCTGTTCACAGGTGTTCCCACGGTGGCCACTCTTGCACTCCTGTTCCATGGGGGGCTGCACCCCCCAAAGACCCCCTAGCTTCCCTGGGGCTGTGGCATCCTGGGCTGGGCTGGTGATGGGTCCCTGTGCCCTGCTGCTAGTGGCAAGGGGAGTTGCTGGCCAGGCACAGGTCCCTGGAACCCTGGGAGAGGGCGGGGGGCTCCAAGCAGGGACCAAACGTCAGTGGAGGCACAGGGGGGTGCACACGTGTCCATGCATGTCCGTGTGCGGGTACATGTGTGTCCTGGGACTGGGGCACAGGTACTGCACACGGGGGGCTGGGGTCCCAGCCAGGGTTCACCCCCACCCCACGAGGGGCCCCCCGCCCACTCCCGCACTTGGGCACTTTCTCCTGAGACAAAACTGTTGGTTTTTCTTGTTCATTAATTTAACCCATAATTTAATGTCGGGATCCGACTTCTCCCTGCCCCACCCTGGTGACGGTCTGACCCCCCCAACCCTCTGACTTCTGTAAAACCCCGAATAAATGGTACGGATCAGTGTGTGGGGCTACGGCCGGGACAAGGAGGGACTGTACCCTGTGGGCTGGGCCTGCCAGGGCAGGTGGGAGATGGGCATGAGCCCCGAAACGGTGAGGACTCTGATGGAGCCCTAGGGCAGGGGGAACTGGCTGCTGCTTGTGGGGACCACAGGCTCGGAAGAGGAACGAGCTGGAGCACGGGAGAGATGGCTCTGGGGAGCGACCGAGGGGCTTGGGGGGCCCCGCTCACTCGTGTCTGGTGAGGGAGGCTGCCCCTTGCTCCAACCCCATGGCACCAGCAAGAGCCAGGACCAGGTGGGAGTAAATGGGGATGGGATGGGGGGCCCTGCAGGGGGAAGCTGGGTGCGATCGGCCCGGGGTTCCTGGCACCATCACCGCTGTCCCACTGGTGGCACTGAGGGCTCGGGGGTCCCACGGGATAGAGTCCCCTTCCCTAGGCCAGGCACTGGGGCTGGTGCCATCTGGTGCCCTCCTCCATCGCCCTTCAACCTGTTACTACTCTGGGTGCTGTTCCCCCTGGACACCCCCAGGACACTGACTGGCCTCTGGGACACTCCCTTCAGAAAACCCCAGGAGATTCCCAACCCCCTGAACGTTCTTCCAGGACACCTTCTCTCCCTGCCCCAACCTCCTGGAACACTGAAACCCTCCCATGGAGTCCTGCCACTCCCCAGACTTGGATGTAGGTGATCCCTGGCTGCACTGAGCTACGGGAGTTGGGTGGGTTGTCACCCTGTTCCCAGGCAGGGAGCCCCCAGCACCTGCTCTGTCCCCCCAGGCCCATCCACCAGGTCGTGTGGGATACTGGGGAAGGGCCAGGGGTCTCTGAGGAGCCACTGGAGGTGAGGGTGGAGGGCCAGGGGAGGTCCTTGGTGGAGGGGAGCCCACTTGATCCTCCTGTGCCGCAGATGTCCCAGCACTTGGTCCCCGCTGGGCTGTAGGTGCCCGTGGGATGCACTGAGCCTCAGCACTTTCTGCTGCTCCTGGTGGTGCCTGGCTGGGAGCAGAACGTCCTGGAGGTGGGTCCCGTGTTCCAGGGCAGGTCGCCCCCCTACCACCCTCACCGTTGTCCTTGCTCCTGGGGGACTGTGCTGGCTGCACAACCAGGCCTGGCCCGGCTGCAGAACCTTCCAGACACTGAGGCCAAGGTGGAGGGTCAGGGGACCATGCTGGGGCCCCTTTGTGGGTGGGGCCCACAAAGATTTACTGGGAGGCTGGTTGCTGGCAGAGCTCTGGGTCCATCCTGGAGCTGGCTCTCTCCTACAGGTCTCCAAAGGGCTCGGGGTCCATGTGCTCCCCTGGGCCGGGTCAGGACCTTCCTGTCTCTGTGGCCTTATTTCCCCCCGTGGCCCACTCCTGCAGTGACCTGGCTGGGGATGGGGGTAGCCCTCTGCACCCCTGGAGCTCCAGCTCTGCCAGGATCCCCTGTCCATGAGGGCCTGCTTGCTGCCCCGCCTCACCCAAAGGAGCCAGCCAGCAACCTGCTGGAATTCCCTGGGAAGCTGCAGCACGTGGGCTTGATGCCACAATGAGGGGCTCCCTGTGTCCTGAATGGGGTGGGGCCCCTGCCCTGAGGAACGGAGGGATAACAGCTGAGGGGATGATGGGGGGTCCCACGTGGAGGAGGAGCTGTGGCAGCTGGGAAGAAGTGTGGGCTCCCTACAAACTGAGGGGCTGGGACGGCCTACTGGGCTCTGGTTTTACTCCTATCCCCCCCTTCATAAGCCACCTTGTACCCTGCCTGTACCTTCTTTATACTGCCCCTCTATAACCCCTATTTTACCCCTCTTTTTACCTGTGCATCCCCCCCGCCCACCTTTACATCCACCTGTCCGCCTTGACCTTCCCTTGATTTCCCCTTTATCCCCCTTTTATATTCCTCTTCCTCCTCCCCAATTCATACCACTCGTCACCCTACACTTAGTAACCCTCTGCACCCCCCCATGCCCCCACCCGACAGTGTATGCCCACATTCCCCAGTCCTATTCTCCCTCCAATTTGGGGTCAAACCCCCCCAAATTCGGGGTCGGGATGTGGTTGCCGTGGCAACAGCCGGGTACCCCTGGATGCGCGGAGCCCCCCCCAACTGCAGAGCCACAGCCCAGGCGAGACCACTGCTGTTGAGGGGGGGGGCGAGGGGTCACTTTACCCACTTTCCCATGGGATCCTCCCCGGGAACCCCCCACTCGGGGACGGCCACGCGTCCTGGAGGGACGCCTTGCCACCCCCGAGCGGGGTGTCCTCGGCGGCGGGTTCCGTGAAAGAGGGAAGCGGTGACATGTTTTAACTCCCCCTCCAGAGCGCGCTTGGTGCCGCCCGGCCCGGCCGCCTCCCTGTCGCATCCCGGGCCAGGGCCGAGGATGCGCCGTGGGGTCCCGCGGCGCGGGCTGGAGCGCGGAGGGGGCTGCGGGGGGGGTGAGTGGGGTCCG
>VXAZ01000815.1:120160-131045 GCA_013399875.1 Gymnorhina tibicen
CGCTCTGTCCCGCTGTGCTGCCGGGGACACAGGGAGAGGTATGGCCCCAACCTGCCCCCAACCTGCCCCCAGACCCCCAGTGCCCCCAGTCCCGGCTTGGACTGGGTGGGGAGGGGACTGGGGAGGTCCTGAGCGTGCCCCCCTCCTCCCCCCTAGGGACTTCGCGTACGTGGCCCGGGACCCCTTGANCCATCCCGTGCCGGGTTTCTCCCCAAACTGCCACCCTGGCCTTCGCCACATCTGTGCCTAGATGAGACCCCCCAAAAGCCCCTGAGAACCCCCCTCCTGGCCTGCACCAGGTCTGCGCCCAGGTGAGACACCCCCCAAGACCCCCTGGGCCCAGGTAACCCACCCCAAATTCCCCTTCCTTGGTCTGCACCACGTCTGTGCCCAGGTGAGACCCCCAAAAACCCGCCGGGACTTGCCCTAGCCTGCACCACATCTGCACACAGGTGAGACCTCCAGGCCTCTCCAGCCAGCCCCCAGGCCTGTTCCCGGGTGAGCCCCTTCCCACCCCAGTGTCCCCACAGACCTGCTGCAGGGTGCTGTGAGTCCCTGTGGGTGTCCATGGCGGGACAGCCAGGAGGGCTGGGGGTGCCCCTTGTGTGACATCTGGGGGCTGTGGGTCACGGCGGGGGTCCCTGGAGGTCACTGTGGTGTGACATCTGGGAGGGCCGTATCCCCTTGTCCCCCAGCTGACGGCGGAGCGGCGAAGCGCCCGGGCAGCAGGCAACGGCCTGGGGACAGACCCCCCCCGGCTGGGGGAGCCTCCCCTGCAGGGTATGGGGGTGAGGGGTACCTGTGAGGGAAGTGGGGTGGCTCTGGGGGGGGCATCTGGGGGGTACCCTGGAGGGCACTGGGAGTCTGGGAGTGACTAGGAAGGGCTGGGGGACTGCTCGGGGGGTCCTGCATGGGGATGGGGGGACTGCAGGGAGGGGACTCGTGTCTGCAGATCGCATTCGCTGGGGTGGGGCAGTTGGAAGAGAGGGTGGCATTTGGGGAGGTTTGGGGGGTCTGACGATGCCCTTCACCACAGTAGGGCTCCTGGCCCCCAAGAGCAAGGTGATGCAACTGGGAGTGCCAGGAGTTCTGGGAGTGCTCTGGGGGGTCTTGAAGGGCTCTGGGGAGGTCTGCCACATCCCCCCGACACTGGAGTGCCCAGCATCCAAGAGGTCTTGGGGGTGTTGGGTGCTGGGTGAGCACTCAGGAGTGGGGAGAGGTTCTGGAGGGATGTTGAGGCTCTGGGGTGTTTTAGGGGCTCTGGGGGTGTCTGACAGTGCCTCCTCCACAGTGGAGTTCCCAGCCCCCAAGAGCGAGGTGGTTCAGCGCTTCCCCGTGTGTTACCTGGGCTGCGTCCCCGTCGCCAAGCCAGTGGGTGAGTGGGGGACTCGAAGGCAAGGGGGGAGGTGTCTCAGGGGGGCTCCTCCAGCCCACATGGGGCAGCTGTGGGGTGAGGGCACCCCCAGGGTTGCCCTGACCCTCCCTGTGCCCCTCAGGCATGGATGTGATCAACGCGGCACTGGAGGCGGCGCTGGCCCCTGGCTCGGGGGAGCCCCCTGCGCCCACCCCTGTGGTGGTCAGTGTGGCCCCCGCCACCCTCACCATCGCCCACCGCCAGGTGTGTGCCCTCCTCGGACCCCCCCTGCCCTGGGACCCCCACCCAAGCCCACCCTCACCATCACCCACCACCAGGTGCATCCCCACCTGGGACCACCACCTTGGCCTAGAGGGGGCTGTGTGGCCCTCCCCCCCTGCACTGGTGACCCCCTCCTGTTCTGGGGTCTCAGTGACCCTCTCACATGCCAGAGGGGCTGTGGAGACCCCTCCTTGTACCAGGGAGCCACGCTGGCTCCCTCCATCGTGTCCCCATCGCAGCACATCCCAGGGGGCCTTGGGAGATCCCCTCCCACCCTGGGGGGCTGTGCTGAACCCTCGCAGCCCCAGGGTACCACAGTGAACCCCCCACCCTTCCTGGTGGGCGCCTTAGCGACACCCCATGTGCCCTGCTGACCTCATCCCCATCCTGGGGGTGCCTCGATGACCCCCTCCCCACGCTGGGGTGCCCCGGTGACCCCCGTGCTCCCCCAGACGGAGGCGGTGCTGTGTGAGTGCCGCGTGCGGTTCTTGTCCTTCATGGGCGTGGGACGCGACGTCCGCGCCTTCGCCTTCATCATGGCCAGCGCTCCCGGCACCTTCCGCTGCCACATGGTGTGGTGTGAGCCCAACGCCGCGGGGCTCAGCGAGGCGCTGCAGGCCGCCTGTGTGGTGAGTGGACCCCCGAGTCCTCCCAGGGCTCCCCCTGGCCCCGCTGACCCCCGCCCTCCCCACAGCTCCGCTACCAGAAGTGCCTGGATGCGCGGCCCCAGGCCTCCAGCTCCTGCCTGCCGGCGCCCCCAGCTGACTCCGTGGCACGGCGGGTGGGCTCCTCTGTGCGCCGGGGGGTGCAGACACTCCTGGGGACCCTCAAACCGCGGCGGGGAGGGGCGCAGACCCCGTGAGTGGNTTGGGTCGGGGGTCCTGCCCCCACCACTGCCCCCATGGTGGGTCACGCCCCCCCCGAGGTCCCCAATGCATGTGGCGTAACGAGGGTCTGTGTTGTACTAAATCATTAATTAATAAACCCATTCCACCAGCCCGGCTTGGCTCTGCATTTGGCCTCACACAGGGAAGAGCTGCAAGAGGCGGGATGATGAGGGCGTTGTGTCTGGTTTGGGTCTTCCTAGGGTGCTGCAGGGTGAGGATGAGGGTGAAGAGGGGCAGTGGGGTCCGTCCACACCTTTATTAGAGGGGTGATGGGAGTACAGGGACCATGGCCTGATCCCAACTGTGATCCCAGGGGTGAGATTAGGAGGAGGAGAAGGAGGTGGGGTGGTGGGGTCCCAGCATCCCTGATTTGGGTCTCCCTGAGTTGTGGGCTGAGAATGGCGGTGAGGAGGATGAAGGACAGCAGGGTCCATCACACCTGTACTGGGGGGTGATGGGAGCATGAGGACAATGTGCTGATCCTGATCCCAGTTCCAGTCCTGGTGGGTGAGGATAAGGAGGACGGTGGAGTCCATTGTGCCTTTATTGTGTAACTGGTGGGACGCGGGGACCACGTGCCAATCCCGACCTCGCTCCCAGGGACCTTGTCCCGATCCCGCTCCCAGCCCCGCTCCCGGTGTGACCATGTGCTGACTGTGATCCCGCTCGCAGTGTAACCGTGTCCCAGCCCGGCTTCCAGGGAGACCACGTGCTGACTCTGCTCCTGGTGTGACCACGTCCCAGCCCCTGCTCCTGCCGGCCCTGGGTCAGCAGAGCCGCCGCTGGTGCCAGAGCTCCTGGATGCGTGGGAAGGGCAGCGCGGGGCGCAGGGGCCGGCAGAGCGCGGGGTCGGCGGCGCGGCCGGAGCGCAGGGCGCAGAGCAGGGCGGCCTTGCAGGGGCCCCCGCAGGGCTCGCGGGGTGGGTGCCCCTTGTGCAGGTGGAACCAGAAGCGCTGGAAGAGCCGCTCGTTGTCCTGCATCCACCGCACCAGCAGGTCCCAGTCGGCCGGGAAGGCCGTGGGCAGCCCGTAGGCCTCGCGTGCGCTGTAGAGCCGCTTCCAGGGCGGGGGAGTCCCCGGGGGGGCCGTGTTGGCCTCCGTCAGGTTTAGGATGAAGGTCTCGTGGTCCAGGACCGCGTGGGAGCTCCCAGGGTAGGAACCGGCCACCTCGTACACACGGTACCCTGCGGCGGGAGGGACGGTCAGCGCCGGGGGGATCGGGGTGGTTTGGGGGGAATGCTTGGGGGGGCTTGGGGCGCACCGGGGTTGAGGTTGATGTAGGTGGTGACGCTTGGTGCAACGAAGGCAATGGAGACGGGACGTGACAGCGTCTCCTCATCGTAGAACAACTCGAACTCGTCCAGGTGCGTGTGCCCAAAGAACTGGGCTGCGATGGTGCCCTCGAACCTGCGGTGGGGTGAGTGGGGGGCAGCATCCTGACCCCCAGACCCCCACCCAAGCTGGCCCGGGGGGTATGGTATGGGTCCAGTATGGGTCTGGTATGCGGCCCAGGATACATGGGGTGGGGGTCTGGCACATGGGGCGGGCAGTCTGGTGCGTGGGATGGCACATAGAGTGAGAGCCCAGGGTGCAGGGTGGAGGTCTGGTGTAGGGGTCCAGCATATGGGGCAGGGGCCTGTTGTGTAGGGCAGGGGCACCGTGTGTGGGGTGGGAGTTCAGGGTGTGGAGCTGGGCTCTGGTTTGTGGGGTGGCGGGTCTGGTGTGGGGGTCCAGCACATGGGGTTGGAGTCCAGGGCACAGTGTGGGGGTCTGGCATGTGGGGTGGGGCGCATGGTCAGGGGTCTGGTACATGGTGTGGGGGTCTGGGCCAGGGGTCAGGCACTGACCTGTTGACGATGCGGTAGTAGTTCCAGCTCCAGCTGCGCAGGCAGTGGGCTGGGGGGATGTGCCCGATGATGTGCACCTGTGGGCAGGGAGCCGGGGCTGGGGGTTTGCCTGAGGCCCACCGAAACCCCCCATGTCCCCCCAGAACCCTCCCACACCTTCTCCCCATCACGCTCAGCATCTGCCAGGACCCCCATGAGCCACTGGAGCTGCCCTGCAGGGTCAGTGGCATTGATGAGGAGCCAGAAGTTGGCCTGGGAGCAGAAGTTCATGTTGAGGGAGACGAGGCGCAGCCCAGGCCAGACCCGTGCCATGTAGAACCCACCGGCCCTGCGTGGAGAACGGGGGGTCAGTGCTGTGTCCCCTGATCCACAGACCCTGCACCTCTCCCATAGATCCCCAGCTCTCTGCCACCCATGCTGCCCACCCGCTTGGAGCCCCCGTTGCCCCTGTGCCCCCACAGCCCTCTGTACCCCAACCAGCCATGACCCCCCTCCTTGCACCTCTCCCCGCCCACAAAGCTGCACCCAGCCCTAGCTAGCCTGGTACCCCCACTGCCCCTCCAGCATGGAGACCCCTCTGTGTCCTGCCAGTCCTGAGCCCCCAGTAGCCCGGAGTCCCCAGCTCTGAGCCCCCAGCCTATGCTACCCCAACTCCCCTACTCCAGAACACCCGACAGCCCAGAGCCACCCAGTGTGGAGCCCCCAGCCCTGTGCCCCCTGATCCTCGGTACCCCAAATGCCACAGACTCAGGCCCCCAACAGCCCAGAACCCCCACCTCCGTGCCCTCCTACCCCTGCAATCCACAACCTCCCCATCCCTGGACCCTCATTAGCCTGGAACCCTCCACCCTCTCCCTGTGACCCTGCCCCATGCCCACCGCAGGGTGTGCAGGGCGGCGGGGGGCAGCCAGTCCTGCCAGGCCTCGGCCATGGCGTTGTAGAGCCACGCGGCCGACCGGTTCCCACGCACGTAGGGAGGGGGGAAGGCGTTCACCGGGGTGGCCTCGTGGTTGCCCACGGCCGGGAAGACGCGCAGCCCCCCAAGGCGGGCGCGCAGCAGGGCCGTCACCGTGCGCAGTGCCCGCAGCTGGTCCCCGCGGCTCTGCTGCCACACGTTGTGCGCGGGGATGTCCCCGGTCCAGTACGCTGCCGCGAAGCCGCTGGTGCCGTTACCGATGTGACCGGTGGCGTTGGGGAGCTGGGCCAGCAGCGCGTCGATGGTGTGCAGGGGAAGGTCACACTTGCTGTAGCTGCCCCAGAACCCCGCCGCCCCCGGCCCGTCAAGGGGGGCCCCGCGGCAGCACAGCGGGTCGGGGCAGGCAGCGGCGCTACCCGGCACGTACTGACGGTCCCAGTGCAGGTCGGTGAGGAAGAGGATGCGGGCGGTGGGCGCTCCAGGCGGTGGCGGCGTGGGGGGCCGCACCGGTGGCTTGGGGGCGGCGGGCAGGGACAGGTTCCAGGCACCCAGGATGTCCCAGTGGCCACAGCGGGGACCCAGCAGGAGCCCGCAGGCCTCGGGTGGGCGCAGCACGGAGCGCGCCCAGGCTGCCACCACATCGCCCTGGAACAGCTGTACGGCCTGGCGGCACACGGGCGGCCGCGCCAGCCGGAGCTCCTGGCACAGCCGCGACGCCACACGCCCCACGCGTGCCACGTTCGGCTCCAGCTGCAGGGGGATGGACAGTCGGGATGGTCCCAGCACCCCCACCCCTTGCTATCCTTGCTGCCCTGCACCCCCAGCTCCCCAGGACAGACCCCACGCACTGAACTCCAGCCGCTGTCACCGGCCCGTGCCCGTCAGCACCCCCGGGACGGGCACGGCACCCCAGCTGCCACCACCGCGCCGCGCCCACCAGCTCCCCCGGCACGGACCGACCCGCCCCCTGGCTGCTGCGCTGTCCCACACCCGCCGGCCACCCCGGCCCACTCAGATGGATATCCCGAGGCCAGAAGGGACCCACACGGTCCCCCAGCCCGGTTCCCTCCTCCTCCTCCCTTCCCGTCCCCGCCCCAGCCTGTCCCCATTCTCTGAGGATTCACCGACCCCTCCCAGCCCGTCCATGTCCCCGTTCCTGTTCCTGTCCCAGCCCGTCCCCGTTCCCCCAAGCGGAGCCACTGGCATGACCCGGCCCGTCCCTGCCTCCGTCCCGTTCCTCTTTCAGCCGTCCCAGCCTGTCATTTTCCCCGTCCCCGCCNGTGCCCACCTGCAGCGCCAGGTCCAGCGCCCCGAAGAGCACCCGGCAGGCCGGGCACGACACGTTCCGCCAGCCCCAGCGCGGCGCCGCCGCCGCCAGCTGTTCCCCGGGGTCGGGCGGCGACCCCGCNGGTCCTGGCCCAGGCCCGTCACGAGGGACTGGCTCGGCCTGTCCCTGTCCCTGTCCCTGTCCCTGTCCCCGTCCCGTCCCGTCCCCTCTGTCCCCGCTCCTGTCCCATCCCTGTCGCGTCCGCTCTCCCCGTCCTGGTGTTCCGGTGCCCACCCCTCCCCGTGCGTCGCTCGGCGTTCCGGCGTCGCCCCGGTGCCCCCCGTGCCCCNAGGACCCGTGGGGGCGGAGCCAAATGTGGGGCGGGGCTGTGGCGGGGCCGGACCCCCGGCGCCGTGGCCTGGGATGGCGGGGGCGTGGTCGCGAGAGAGGCGTGACCAATAGCCGCGGAGCTGAGGGCAGAGGGGGCGTGGCCACCCGTGGCGGGGAGCCGTATGCAAATGAAGGAGCCGGGCCGGTGTGGCGCGCGGGGGGCGATGGGAGATGGAGTCCTGGGGACGCGGTGTGCGCTGGGGTCCTGCTGCCCTGCGGACGGTCACAGCCCCGGTGCGGCGATGGGTGCGCCGGGCCCGGGGCTCCCATACCCCCAGCTACCGCCGCCGCCGGACTCTGGAGTTCCCGCAGCGGAGGGTCCCAGCCCGCAGCCCCCCGAGCCTTGCGCGGTGCCGACCCCACGTCCCGCCCGGAGCTGCCCCGCGGAGCCTCCGTGCCGGCCGGGCAGGAGCGGTGGGAGCAGCGGCGCAGGTGGGCACGGGGCCAGTTTATTGTGACCGTAGCCGGGGAGCGGCGCGGGGACACCCCGGGCTGAGCTGGGTTGGGCTAGGGGTGCCTCGACCTCCCTCAGCCTCCGACCTGCCCAGCCCCTAGCCCCCACCCAGCCGGGGACGCGGGAGCACTGGGGTTGAGCAGGGGATGGGGCGTACCGGTGTCCCGGCAGGGGGGGAGACTGGGGGTGCCCTGATCTGGGAGGCACCGGACAGGGGCACAGGGGGTGCTGGCAGCGCCCGGGGAGGCAGGGCGGGGTTCATGCTCGGGGGGGTCCTGCTGGGGGTGTCCAGCTCAGGGGGACCCAGGCACTGGTGTATGGGGGCCTAAGGGTGTCTAGCTCGGGGGTCCCGGGCCGCTGAGGATGAACTTGGAGACCAAGGTGCTGGCCATGGGGGGCTCGTGGGGGCCCAGCTCACGTGGGCCCCAGGCACTGGTGTTGGAGGGCTCAGGGGGTTCCAGCTCAGGGGTGCCGGCTCAGGGGGGTCCCAGGCTGCTGACGGTGGTGTAGCTGAACTTGGAGAGCGAGGCGCTGGCCATGGGGGGCTCGTCCTCGGGCGGGCGGCGGGGGCAGGCGCGGCGGCACCCCCAGCCCGCGCAGGTGGCCGCAAAGGCCTTGCGGAAGCGGCGGTTCATGAAGCAGTAGATGAGGGGATTGGCGCAGGCCGAGGTGTAGGAGAGCAGGTGGATGAAGGCGATGGGGGTCCCCGAGAGTGCCCGCTGGGCTGCCCGCGGGGCAAAGGCACGCCAGGTGTTGGCGGCGAAGATGGGCAGCCAGCAGAGGAAGAACATGGCCACGATGACCACCAGCATGCGGATCACGCGCCGCTTGGCCGCCAGCTGGGCCCCCGAGCTGTTGATGCGTGCTCGGTCCTGCTGCCCAGCCGCCCCCAGCGCCCGCAGCTCCAGTGCTGCACCCGGACGTGACAGCTGCAGGTAGCATCCGTCGCCCTCATCACAGGTGGGCGCTGGGTCCCCCCCGACCCCGCGCTGGGCTGTGGAGTGAGGAGGCATGGTCACAACCATGGCACTGTAGGGACATGCTGCACCCCAACGCCATGGGAGCATCCTCCAGGAGGGGTGGGATGGGGTGCAGGGGACACGGAAATGGACATGGCACCATGGCGACATGCCGCACTCCAAGGCTACAAGGAGGTCCCCAGGAAAGGGGTGTCCCAGAGGAACCCACCACTGTGGGGAGCAGGGGTGAGGGCTCAGCCCTCCCTCTCCTCCTGGGTTGGGCACTCTGCCATGCAGGAGTCACGCCCCATCCCCTCACCTGCCACCTCCCTCTTGACGTCCAGCTCGAAGCGGATGCCACGGTAGAGCTCGCGGGAGATGAGCCCGTACGCCACCGTCATCACTACGCCCGGGATGAAGAAGAGGACGAGGAGCAGCAGGACGTACCTGGGACGGGTGGCACCCGTCACTTGGCATCCCCTCACCCCCGCATTCCCCCTCCCTCCCCGGGACTCACCAGACCTGCCGGACGCGCTCGCTGGGCCAGTGGTGCGTGCACTGTGCGGGGGGCGGGCGGGGGGCCGCGGGGCGCGTGGTGCTGTACACGGCGTAGGGCAGCATCAGCAGCGCTGCCAGGGCCCAGGTGCCGGCGATGACGCGGCAGGCGTGGGACCGCGTCTGCCAGGCGCGCGACTGCAGCGGGTTGCAGATGGCACTGTACCGCTCGATGGCGATGGCCACCAGGCTGAAGGTGGACACGGCCACCGAGACCCCTGCGGGCAGCAGGGGGTGTCAGCGGGCATGGCGTGACACTGCAGGCCCCCGCCTCCTCCCGAAGCCCCCCACCCTATTCCACATACTCGTGAGGTAGGGATCAGCCCCCCACATATCCGTGAGGTAGGGACGAGCCCCCTCCCTCTGGCCCCACGTANTATTCCACATACCCGTGAGGTAGGGATCAGCCCCCCACATATCCGTGAGGTAGGGACGAGCCCCCTCCCTGTGCCCCCACGTACCACCGAGGTGGGGATGAGGCCCCCTGCTGCGTCCCCCCATACCCACGAGGTAGGGACGAGCCCCCACTGTGCCCCACCCTACCCATGAGGTAGGCGACAAGCTTGCAGACGACGTCGCCAAAGACGAAGGCGCCCATGAGGCCGGGCAGCAGGGTGAAGGGCATGCAGCACAGTGCCAGGAGCAGGTCACTCAGTGCCAGGGACAGCAGGAAGCAGTTGGTGACGGTGCGCAGTCGCCGGTTCAGCGCCAGCACGGCCACCACCAGCGCATTGCCCCCGACGCTCAGCACGAAGATCAGCACGTACAGCACCACGCGCACCGCCACGTCCAGCTCTGTGGGCAGCAGGGCACCAGCGCTGCATTGGGACCCTGGATGCACTCCAGAGGCACCACGAGGGCACCCCAGAGGCACCCAGGTGGCACCCTAGAGGCACTCTGAAAGCACTCCTGAGGGCACCCTAGAGACACCCCCATGGCACCCCAAGGGTAGCCGGTGGCACCCCCGAGACACTCTGAAGGCACCCCAAAGGCACCCCAGCACAGGCCCAGGCATTGGGACACTGGGGCTCCAGCGTGACCGGCGCGGGCTCAGTGGGGACCCATCAGACGAGTGCAGCCCGCCGTGTGGCAGCCACCGGGATTTGGGGCGAGCCCCGTGCCCCCTGGCTCAGTTCCGTGAGGCTGAGGGACCCTCATCCAGGTGGGTGTCCCCCGGCTCAATTCTGTGAGGCTGGGGGACCCTCACCCAGGTGGGTGCCCCCATCCTGCCCACCCTCCGCCTCGGCTGAGCCGCGGCTCCCCCGGCGGCGCGGGGACCGGGGAGGCGCAGCCCAGCGAGCGGAGTGACAAGCCGGACTAGGGGCCCCAGCCGGGCCGGGCCCCGGGGTTAGGGGTCTTGGCTCTGGTGGTGGGGTGGGATGGGGGCGTTCCAGTCGAGGGTCCAGTTGGAGGTCCCGGCCGCGGCAGTGGGGCAGGGGTGCGGGGCGGGCGGTATCTGTGTCCGTGGCGTCCCTGTCGGAGTCCCCTCCGCCCTCCTGCTGCTGCCGCCGGCACAGCGCGGCGTGTTCCCCCCCAGGCAGCACCGAGATCTGCACCGGGACCACTGGGCAGTGCCGGGGCCACCGAGCCCCCGCCCGGGGCGCGGGGATCGGGGACGATGGATGCGATGAGGGGCACGGCGGGGGACGGGGCCGGCACCGGTCAGGGACCGGGAGAACCGGAGCACAGGGCGGCGGGCACCGGTGGCACGGCGGGACGAAGCGGGGTGCTGGCGTGCCGGGGGGCGCAGGGCCGGGCACGAAGGGGGGTCCCCTCCCGGGTCCATCCCTCTCCTTCCTTCCCCCCCCGCTCTCACCTCTGGGCGCGGGGGGCCCGCGGAGGCCCCTGCGGAGGAGGTCGCAGACCGAGCCGTTGGTCCCGTTCCCGGTGCCGGTGCCGGGTCCGCTCCCGGTGCCGTTCCCGGAGCGGCAGAGCATCTCCTGCAGCGACTCGTTGAGGGGCCGGGGGTCCATGG